>SDVV010008443.1:0-17206 GCA_016164225.1 Gammarus roeselii | reverse complement strand
ATAGGTATATATGTACTAGAAAAACTTATTTTATTCACAGTCACCGGCGAACGAACTTGGGTCGATGCGTGAAAGAGTCCTCTATTGAGCAGCGAAGGATCTCCAGCACGCTCCCTAGCAGCCTGGAATAACCTTCATATTGCCCCTCAAGTTTGGTTTGAGTTGTTGCGTTCTGTTTACCGCAGTCATTAGGCAACTTCTTATATTATTATACTACACGAAGAAAAATGAAGTCTTTCCTTAAAACTGTTTCAGAAGTTTGTACAAATTTTGCTAATTTCATATTATCACAGGATTTTGCAGGAAAAAACTTTCCCCCTTAAAACTTGGGCAAGTGAGAGTATAACTGCTCCTTAAGCGGTGTTCTATACTGAAAATGACAGCTATCATAAGTTGGTTTACTTCCATAATATATTATTATATTATTGTTTTAGTTTTTTCATTTATATCATGATAATCATGTCGTTCAAAGCCTCGTCGTAATATCTTTTCCCACAAACTTCTTGTGTGGAAGAGTTATGCCCCACAATAACGTCATGGGAAGGATACGTCGGGCGTTCCATTCTCGTCGCGGCCGACATGTTTAAGATTGTTCTCCTTTCAGCTGGCTTGCCAGTGGCAAAACGTTACATGTTTGTATATGATCAATAGTATTCAAACTATACATGGATATTTATAAATTGATTGAAGATAATTGAGCTTTTAATTAAATGTGTTCAGGCTATTTAATTTCAGCTAAAAAAATACATGGAATTTATATTAGAAGATGAAGAAGCTGCATTGACCAAACTTTTCCAATCCCTGTTACATAATTTGTATGAAGCTTATAACATTTTGGTGACTGTATTAATGGAATAATAATTGAAACAAACTTGATATCATGTATTATTTGTTTTTTTCTCTGTGTTCAAGGATACACAACACTGTTTCTAGCGGTGTCTGCCATCATGTAGCCAATATTTGTCATGAATCCTGTCTCCGGGTATTTTTCCGGATTCCCTCAAGATTACGCGAGGAGTTCTAATTGACAAGTCCGGCGTTAGAAATCTTCTCACGGATTTCCAGCCCATTTCGACTCTTCCAATCCTGGTAAAGAAATGTGAAATGATATTGTCTAATAAAATTTAATCGTACATGTCAATGAAAATTATTCTTTGCCCACACCAATCTGGATTCAGAGTGGAATTGAAACCGCAGGTGCAATTCTTCAGTTCACGGAACAAGCGTGCGATTCTCGTGATGACACGGAGTCCTTGGCTGCTGTATTCCATGATTTAGTAAGGCGTTCGACACGACGTACCACAAAGGGTGATATTTAGGGCAATTTTTCTCCTGAATAAACATAAATGGTACATGACGCCCGTCGGAAAGCCTACGGTTTCTTCTTTTGACCACGATTCCACGTTCTTTTGCTCGGGTCTGGTGTTCGATGAGATGTTCCTTATCGTGAACGATGGTTGGTCTGCTGCTGATGGATGGTTAATAGATTTTCTACTATCCATAATTCTGGAAAAAATAGCTATATGCTAATCACAAATCGGATTCCGCCTCATAACAGACTTCTACAAATTAAGGCAATAGAAATTGCTAAACAAACTCGGACGAAATTTATAGGCGTAATTTTGCGTCGCTATACAATTTATTTTCGCGTGAATGCAGGGCGCCCGTGATGATTGATCATAAACTCAATTGCAAGGATTCCGTTGATAATCTGTGTAGTAGGCTGTAGAAATGTTCAGTAATTATACTCCACATTACTCTGTTAGTCCAGAAAAATTGATACATAACCTATATTATTATTCAGTTTTGTCCACACTTGATCTAAGCTATGACCGCCTGGGGTCTGTCGAGTCGAAGCGAAAGAGCTTCGATTAGGAGATCGAAAAATTGGGCACTTCCTTTGGTACCTGCTCAAAAGATGTATAGGCTTTCAATACGAATTGGCTCTTGACCTCTGGAAGCAGTTTTGTGTGTTTCACACTCTTAGAGCTCCATCAGATTCCTAACGTTGGTCTGCAAAATTATTTCCTGCGTAAGACTCAGGATGGTATCCCGTCCCAGGACACGAGAGAGCACTCGATTTGTGGACAACAAAAAAATAAATGATTTTCACAAATTGGGTTGGGTAACAGCATGGTTTCGTTTATGTACAACGCGGCAAGGGCTTGGCATGTCACTGCGACACTAGGAGATTCAGTTTCAGTTGAAAGATTCAATCGGGAACTTCAAAATCTTTATACTGCCAAATGATTACTTGGAGCTGCTGGTGAAACAATCAAAAGTAGCTCCTTTCTGATCGGTTGGTGTTCGTTGGTGATTTTGCTGCTGTTAATTTCGTTAAATATGTCGTCCTCTGGTTAGCTACATTTTGTACTGCATGGATTCCGTAGTTATTCCTCGCTGTTCATTCTATGCTTTTAGTTTCTTATTGATCGGTATGACGACCAGTCCTTTGTAGATGACATGACCTAATCTATGTGTCTAAGTGACTGTGGATACTAAATTGAACACACTGGCTCTTCTTAACTTAAGCTATTGGAGGGCTTGGGATGGATCGTACTTTCCGTCATCTGTCCTTTAAGTTTTCATCGTTAGATACACAATACTGTGCACTTGAATTTGCATCGAGAAACTTTATTACTATTAGTGTTTTATTATTATTATTATTGCAGCTTTGTTCGATAATAACATAGCCCTTTGGAAAGACGCCTTTTTCTGATCCACTTCCAGAAACTGTTACAATAAACTAATGATCAAACAAACAAACTAGACGCTCTGCTTCAGTTATCAGCTGTAAGACGGAGATGTTTTTTCTTCGGAGTAAATGTTTTTTTACTTGTTTTACCGGTTATTGGTGAGCTTGTTGTCACAAGATTATCGGTGGCATCACCTCGGGCCCTGTTTACTTTCCATCAGAAGTTAGAGCTCGTCATACATGCCGGACTCTTGAAGGACATTACAATCGTGTGTTCATAAGCCTAGGGAAGAGCGCACGAGGGACTTACTTCAATGAAAGGTTTTTCATCACAACACCAAGTGAACATACAGCATTTTGGGACAATTTATAATCAATTTCTCATGACGTTGATGTTCCAACTGGTGATGTTTAAGAGGTGCATTAACTTTTAGAGAATCGTTCCACCATCTGCTTGTTTTTTTCAACCAAGGCACTAATTCGTCTAATAACTACATTTTAGAAGAGTTTCATTGAAGTTGCGTTTCGAGACTTTTTCATCTGAATACTACACCATGCATTTCATACAGGGAATGCGAGGAACTCAGAGACTTGACCTACGTCGAAAAAAAATATACGGAGTTTGCGCTGAACATTCAACTAACTTTTCCCCGCAACTGAAACAATCAGTGCTTACAAGTGTTTACAAGTGTATGAAGACAACAACAGGCTTATTGCCCCAAACCAGCTTGCCTTATGATAGCAAGATGATTAGTTCTGAAGTTGAAAATCTAGGAGGGCTTCATGTGCCATCTCTGTTTTTATAACATCACAAAAGGGAACGGCTTAGCTATTTATCGGCGATCTATGTAGAATTTATTGAGCCGAGACTTGAACGTTTCGATTGTATTGCTATTTACAACCACCGTTGGAAGTTTGTTCTATTTTTCTACAACTCTATGCGTGAAAAAACTGCGCGTGATGTCGAGTGAGAAACGTTTCCCAGCGATTTTGTATCCACTGTTCCTAGTCACTCCCTTCGTATCTAGATTGGAAAGGCTCGCTTGGTCGACGTTTTCCTTACTGTTCATAATCTTCCACACTTCAATCATGTCGCCTCTGACTCGACGTTTCTCTAGCGAGTATAGATTGAGTTCACGTAGCCTATCTTCACACGATTTATTCCGCAGCGAAGGGATGAGTTTGGTAGCTCTACGTTGAACCTTCTCTAATTTAATACCGTATTTTCTAAGATATGGAGACCGAAACTGAACGGAATACTCGAGATGCGGTCTCACAAATGCATCGTATAACTTAATCATACTATTTTTTTTTGAACGAGATAGTGCGGGACATCATACCTAGCATTTTGTTGCACATTTTGTCAGCATCGTTACATTGCTTGCTGCTTTTTAAGTCGTTCCTAATGATGACACAGGAATGAGCTTCTTTCCGGACATTGAATATTCGTGTTTGAGGTTATGAGGACCTATGTGCATAACTTTACATTTGTCTACAATAAATTTCATTTGCCACTTGTCCGACCAATCAACAATTTTGTTCAAGTCTAGTTGGATCTGCTGACACTAGTTCAGTTTGTACTTCTATTTCTATCTTAGTATCGTCTGTGAACTTGCCAATGTTTGAGAGTACGTTGCTATCAAGATTATTAATTAATATTATAAAGAGAACTGGACCTAAAACGGATCCTTGAGGCACGCCGCTCGTGACATTACCCCATGGGGAGGAAGCTCCGCTAAGTACAACTCGCTGCCGTCTGCCCGTAAGCCAGCATTTTATCCAGTTGTTAAGCTCGCCTCGAATACCGATGCTGTGTAATTACTAACAAGGTGCTTGTGGGGGACTTTATCAAAGGTTTTTTGAAGGTCAAGGCAAATGATATCGGTTGGAGACTTTCTGTCGTGGATTTCAATTATATTTTCGAAGAAAGTAGCAGGTTCGTAAGACAGGAACGGTTGTGTCCAAAGCAATGCTGAGCGTCGCCAATTAGTTTGTCTGATTTGTAGAATTCTTTAATTTTAACCGTTATCAAAATTTCTATCAATTTGGCAATGACTGAGATGAGACTAATTGGACGGAAATTGCCGGGACTCTTTCTGTCCCCTCTTTTAAAATTGGGTTAACATTGGCCTCTTTCCATTTTGAGAAGCAGGTGCCATTCGGGAGCGCTTGGGTGAAACTGATTGATAAATGTTCGGCGATTTTGTTTTTAGTCTCTTTTAGAATACTGGGAAGAACTTGGTCTGGACCGGGAGATTTTGTGACTTACAATTTATCCATATATTTAATAACTTCGGCGGGTGAAAAATTCACTGTGCCGAGGGCTTTGATTCGTCTTTCCGCTATGATATCCTCAGGATTAGGAATATCTTGGCTCTCTAACGTAAATACAGAACAAAAGTATTCATTAAGTAGGGCACTCATTTTGATGTCGTCCGTTTCTAGCTCACCAACATCGTTCTTGAGAGGAACAATTAGAGATCTTGAATTGTTATCACTCGAAATATAACGAAAAAATTGTTCCGGGTTAGCTTCGGCATTGGCGGCAATTTAATTTTCATAATCCTTCTTCTTACGTTACTGGACCATCTTTCGATCTCTTCTGCTGATGTATTCATTTTTCGCTATGTAGTCATGTGGATGTGTCTGTTTTATTGCGTGCTTTGCTTTCTTTCGTGACTGAAGATGCTATAATTCTCCTTTCTAGTACATGGGTTGATTAACTGCTGTTCGCCTATTTTTGCACGGGATATGCTCATATTCGATATTTTTAAGAGCAGTCAAAATATTGATAAGCGATTGATTGACATCTTGTCCGAGGGTTATATCTGCTGACGCCATTGACTCTTTTAAGCCATCAAAGTTGGCTATCTAAAGTTAGGGACTTTTTCCATGTTTGTTGACGTTGTCAACTCGAGCTCTATCAATAAACGGATACAGTTGTGGTCGCTAGTTCCGAGTGGTGCCCCCACTTCTACGTTTGTGACATAAGAGTCACTTGCACTAAATAAGAGATCAAGAATATTGCTACCTCGTGTAGGTGTCTTCACCTATTGGGTCATGAGATTATCGTCTGCAAATCAATCAGACGTTGGCCGGTGTCAGTGCATTCGTCAGTTTCCCAATCAATGTCGGAGATATTGAAGTCTCCAAGCACAACACTGTGTTGTGTTGTGACAACATCGACGAGGCTGTTGTAAAGGTCGATGTCATCTGATTGTTTTTTGGGGGTCGATAGACGAGGGTGATTTGACATTTTTTATGTTTACCGACTACTTGGATTGATATTATGTCGTGTCTGCTGTTTGGAATGTGACTTCTAATATTTGCTGAGTGTTTTTCACGAGAAATAGCACTCCTCCGCCCTCTCGGCCTTGTCTATTATTGTGAAATAGTGAGTAGCCGGGGAAGTAAATTCGCCTGAATAATGCCTGGTGCTTGATTCCATCCACGATTTTGTGATTGCTATTATGTCGATACATTCATTTATTGCATGGATACCTAGTTCTTCGAGCTTGTCTCGGAGACTTCTAGCGTTCACATAGTAACATTAATTTGATTTTCTTGACTTGATCTTCTTCTACTGTGAGGCCTTGAGTCGGAGCCAAGACTGTCGTTTTCGTTTACTCGGGTTGTACTAGCGGAGCGGCGACTAATGCCTCTAACTCGGACTGAACTGATGACAGGAACTTCTTTGCTAGGACGTCGTGTACTGCTGGCGGAGTTGTGGGTATGATATCTAGTACGTTTTTTGACTTATTATCGGTGACAAGACCTGCGCCGATGTTTTTAAGGATCGTTTCGATGTTTTCAAGTCCATACGTGTTTATGCGAACCTTGTTGGTGATTCTATCAAAGTCATAGTACTGTAGGTCAATCATCGTTTCCCAATAATCAGCGAAAGGGATTTTCTGTGCTTTGCAGAAAGCTGCTAGGCGATTTTTAAGAAAACTCATCTTGCTTAACATGTATCTGCTTTGGTTCGGATGGGGCAAGATCCCAGTGACATGTATGTTCTCTTGTGAACCTTTGATATTTTTTAACATGGTTTTGTATCTTTTCTATGTCGATTCTGTTTGTGACACGCCTGTAGCTCCGACTTGAAGTATAATTCGCTTAGATGAAGGTATCTTTTCCTCGTCGACTATGCCTTCAATCTTGTCGATTTTCAAGTCTGTTTTGCAGAGTGTGCTGTCAGCTGATATTGAGTTGCAGTCCAATTTCTTATGACTCGTATGGTTATCACGATAAGATGAAAGGCTGAAATAGGGCCTGTACTGTTCTCAAGTTGAATAATAATGTATTGGTTGAAAAAGACTAAAGGGTCTCAATATCCATCGTAAATATGATACGCCGCATCTGTGACGAAATACATATTTTCATCAACTTTACCAAATCTTGAAGCTTTCACCTTCCTTAACACGTGAAATATTTTGAATTATCGATTAACATCTCATTTGAATATAGACCGCCTTTTTACATACCATGGACTGCAAAATTTTGATGTTTGTCGTGAGGACAACCAATACACGTTATTATTTGTCCAGCAGCATTCTCTCTGGTAATGCTTCTTTTCTCTTTATGAATGTCTGTGCTCTCAAGGGCACAAAACCTCCGTATTTTTTTAGCACAGCTAAACTCGGCCCGTAATAAAATAGCTCGGATAGATGCAATTTGCTGGCATGCTGTCAGAAACTTTTTTCAATAAACCAGAGATAAAACAAATAAGCCAAAGAAGGGTGCATCTGTTCCCCCGTTAGGACAGGCGATAAGATCTGTCTCCTGTAAGCGGAACTTTTTAGGGTCATGACACGGGAAACTTTTGATGCTCGTCCATTGTCGGTTGTTTTTAGTGTTGCAGGGAGCCCTTATTTCTGTTCCCTTTATTTTTATTTTTACAGACAACGAGGCGGGAAAAAATATATACAAAAGACAATTATTTGCCTTATTGGTCTTTCTTTCTCCCCCGAAAGCGAAGATATCTCTGCGTGATCAGTAATAATGCCTTATATCAATATTCGATACCTCGCATAGCCTTAGCTAGATACATAGATATAATGCCCTTTTCTACTATTAGTCTTAAACAAATCAAAGATGAATCGTTATATTTACATGCGCATGGTTTTGAAAATTCAGAATGACAAATAATCGAAATCAAATAGAACAATATCTGCCTGTATTTTCACATACTCTTTATGTGTCCCATAAAGGCCCTTCACAAGTAATAATATTAGCAGTGTCTCATTTTCAGACTTCTAGCACATAGCATATCTCACATAGTAATCATATGACGATCAATTAACTCTTTTAAGCCCAGAAAGGCGGTTTTTAATCCTGCTAAAACCACTTCCTGCAATTCAAGACAATATTTACGCTGCGTTTATGGATTTAATTTTGAATTTACAACTTTAATGAGGAGCACAAATGTTCATTCCAATTCTATATTGTTAAACATGCATAAAAATAAATTTACATCTGATTAAAATTTCATAAGTGCCTCTTTTCATTACAGGTTTTAACAGTAACAGTAACAGGTTTTTGCGAAAGTACATTTTTATAGCATTTGTGGAGAAACATTCAACAGGAAAAAACAAATCTTTATATTTGTTACCTTCTCTCAGCTTAGTCGCTCCGGGACTCAGCCAGCCGTGTTTAGGACTCTCCTCGAGACCTTGGGAAAGCCATGGCCCAATCTAAAAGACAGCTTTAGCCCACTCTAAGCGCTATCCTTAGTCCGCTCTAATCTCAATCCTCAGTCCGTACTAAGTGCTATCCTCGCTTGCTCTAAACCCTATCCTCTCCCTGTTCTAAGCGCAATCCTAAGCTTGCTCTAAACGCTATTCACAGTCCAACCTAAGCACTATCCTCGGCACGCTTCGAATGCTTTCCTAATTTTGATTTGATTTGATTTGATTTGAGCCTCATTTCCACCAGAGCCCCAACGCGGCTACCCCGTAGGGTTCGATGATCATGAATTCCATTAGGCTTGCACACCTCAGCGTGCGAGAAAAAAACACAATGTCAAAGCTAGAAAAATGCAAAAAAAATTGCATTGTCAGACGCACGCTGTTCCGCACAAGAAAAAAACGCTTAGACAAAACGGATTTCCGCTTCCAAGAAAAAAATAGCGTCGTCGAGACTGGTACAAAGTTTACGGCTACACGGACCAAGTCAGCTTCGACAATAAAGCAACACAATGTTTACAGCTACGCGGTCTAGTTCAATAGAGGTACAACTTATTTATTCAGGTAAGATAAAGACTCAGACGACATGAATCCCCGCCTCCAACCACTCAGAACCCTCGGGTCCCTCGAGTCCCGCGGGTCCCACGAGTACCACCTACTCCCGGGTCACCTAGTCTCAACCAGCCTCGGTTCGTCTCGACTCATCGCCTCGCCAGTTGACTCGTCTCGACTCGCCTCATCCCCTCCACGCACAGAGGTATTCAAGACTTTCACTCTCTAAGATCAACAGCAACATTTATTTCACCTTTTAGCCATCAAAACGCCTAGCTGTGCTCGGACATTTATTAGGCTCCCGGGAGAGTGCAAATTCTCCCACCGTAGGTTGGACTAGACTAACTAACACACCGCATAGTCCACCTAAGGCCAGTACGGGCGTCTTACGATACATAATTATATAACTAATCCAAAATTGATCACCATGAAAAAAGGACACAGATAAATAATTGAGCCCAGAAATAAAAAATACTAAAATACTAAAATAAAGTGGTAATGATCTATAAAATGAATGATCATCCATCCACCCCAGTGCTATCCTAAGTCAGCTCTAAGTGCTATCCTAAGTCCGCTCTAAGTGCTATCCTCAGAACGCTTTAAACGCGGTCTAGCCTGCTCTAGGCGCTATCCTCACTCCGCCCTCAACCCAATCCTCAGCCCGCTCTAAGCCTCTTATGGGGATTTAGCAGCCCATGGGAACGGTCTGTCTGGGGTGGGGCTTTGTCAAAATAGACATTTTCTGTGTGTGCAGAGATGATACTATTATGAATAATATTTCGCTCCATGTAATCCGAACCGGCGGTCCCTAGAGATGAGCTGCGACGAATTCAAATTGAACTCTCGTTTTCGTTAATTCAAGTAGCGGAGTTGACAACGAAGTTTCATGTCTTATGTTTAAGAAAGTATTCATTTCTTAAAATTTAAAACCCATTGCCAGACGATGGAAATAAATGATCTAATAATATTGATACTAATAATGCTGAGAAATTCTTTCACTGTGGGTAGACCCAAGGGAAACCCACGAGACCAGTCCTGATGGGATAATGCATAAGTAGGATACTGAGCACATACGGGGAGAATGTCTGTTAATGAGTGTATAGTTTGAGAGTCTATTCAAGAATATTTATTTCGAAACATCTTTTAAGCAATGAAAAATGCTACATCGTAGTAAACTTTTGATACTATCCTCTGTATGATACTGGAAATTTTGTTATTATCAACTGTTTTTGATCGGACATAAAATGTTGTGCTATATTGCATGCTTGAAATAGAATCATGATATGCTGCCTCTTGATAATTTTCACGAGTGAGCAAAAGACTTGGATTATTCTCGATTACGGGAAGATTTTTTTTCTAACAGCGTTGAAACAAACGTTCGTTTAAAGATTTAACATCAGACGAGAATGGATGAGGAAAATATCCGCCTCATCTTTTCAATTGCGCCGTCGAAGATAACAAGAAAAATTGGAACTCCAAAGGTGCTTCCTAAGAGCACGCATGACTTCCAAAACTATGGCAGAGGCAAATGAACTCGTTGGTAAAGACATTCAGGAAGATCCTACCTTTCCCATTCGACTAGTTCATAGAAAACTTGACTCAGCAATTGTATTACTCAGAAATTTCTTCGTACACAACTAAAAATGAGGTCATGCAATTCCCACAAGCACCGAATGCTTAGTGAAACTCATTAAACCAATTCTTGTCTTTTGTTCCTGGGAATCCGATTCTAACGATGGTCCAGAAAGAAGTTATTGGAAGAGAAGTGGTTTATGCTTAGGTCACATCATCATCATCAATATTAAAGATTCTGAAGCGTTGCTAAAACTCATCAACATGATGGTGGAGTGAAGCAAGGATGAGAGGCGGTCTTGTGTGTTGCTGGCATCATCAATGGACGAGTCATGCCAATTGATCAGTTTAAATCCGGAGTGTCAATGAATGGATACACTTATTTTAATCTACTGACAAGTACACTTTTGTCTGAAGTGAAAAGTGAAGTCGATTGCCACTCGTCAGCAGTTTTATTGTTGGCAGGATGGCACCCCCTGACATTGTTTGCGGGCGAGTTCGATTTCTTTAGCAGAAATTCCCAACAGAATAATCAGACGTCAGACAGACCATTCATGGCTTGCCTATAGCCCAGATCTGAGCCCTTGGACCAATGGTTTTGGGGAATGATGGACAGAGAGGCTACTTTTCGAAAACTTAAGAATATTGCCGGCTTCAGGAGAATTGTTGATGAAGCTGCTCAACGCTCAACCAGGGAAGAAGTCAAGCGAGCTGTCGCGAGCTACCACCGTAAATCAAGACGGCCTTCTATTCCACAAGTATTGGATGGCATAATCAACTCTTGTGATTCATTGTAAGTACCCAGGTTAGACCCTTTCATTCATATATTTTCTTGCTGTTGGGCATTCCAATCTGCCAATAAGTTAATGTTCGATAAGCTTGCAAAATCAATCGTGGATATAAATGAATTTAAATGCAATTTACGTGGCTATAAATTTGATTTACGTAGCAATGATAATAAGATGTGATTGTGATCTCTTACGTCATGTTCTGTGGATGAGCAAATGTTGTCTTCAAATCAGCTCACGCTGACGAAGACTGGGTAGTATCATCTGAGTATTCTGATATTTTTGTATTTATCAACATGTCGTAATAACTTAATATATTTGAAATCCTTCAAATTTTTGAAGCCCTATTTTCACCTACAAGTTGTTTATTAACGCATCATCATCGTAAGAAAAAGTCATGCATTTGTGAATGGTAATATTGTTATTGCGACTGTCAGGACAACTAGGCGTCATTTCATATCTTACTGAATTCTCAAAGCATGCATTCTTTTATCTAAGACTGCCTGCAAAAAAAAACTAAAAACATGCCATCCTTTGCTTAAGACTGATCCTTAAAAGCATGCCAAGGGAACTCTCTGGATCAAACTGTCGTAAAAGTCAATTTGTTCTCTCGTTAAGGTAAAGTGACACTAAATTTGATTGTCATTGAACACCGAATATTCAATTTCTCTTTCTATTGCTTTACCGCCTCAATAAAGAGTACAGGAACGGGCGATCGGAGGCTCGGCAGTGGAAGGGAGCAGTTCCTTGAAAGGCTGCTAGGCTAAAGTGATCCCAAGCTGGAGAAACGCAATAATACGAGTTCAGGCAGCCATTTTGTGTGGGGGGGGGGCAGATGTTTTTGTTGATGCTCCAGAGACGGTTGCCCAGGCTTGTGTAGTGCTTCATGCAGCGATATGTGTATGAGGTTACGCGTCCAATTTCAATACTGTTCTTACACCGTATATAAGGCGTGAATATCTTTACATCTGTAATTAATGTCGACGTATTTAATTATTGAATGTACAATACTCTGTCCAATACTCTGTCCAAATACATGTATCATTACTGGCAATACATGTATCATTACTGGCAATACACGGATCATTACTGGCAATACATGGATCATTACTGGCAATACATGGATCATTACTGGCAATACATGGATCATTACTGGCAATACATGGATCATTACTGGCAATACATGGATCATTACTGGCAATGCATGGATCATTACTGGCAATACATGGATCATTACTGGCAATACATGGATCATTACTGGCAATACATGGATCATTACTGGCAATACATGGATCATTACTGGCAATGCATGGATCAGTACTGGCAATACATGGATCATTACTGGCAATACATGGATCATTACTGGCAATACATGGATCATTACTGGCAATACATGGGTCATTACTGGCAATACATGGATCATTACTGGCAATACATGGATCATTACTGGCAATACATGGATCATTACTGGCAATACATGGATCATTACTGGCAATTGATGGGTCATTACTGGCAGTACATGAATCATTACTGGCAATACATGGATCATTGCTGGCAATACATGGATCATTACTGGCAATACATGGATGTATTGCCAGTAATGATCCAATCCGAGACGATTATTCTACATGGGCGTTTTGACAATATTGATCCATTTCGAGACGATTATTCTGCATGGATATTTTGACAGTAATGATCCATTCCGAGACGATTATTCTACATGGATGTTTTGACAGTAATGATCCATTCCGAGACGATTATTCTACATGGATGTTTTGACAGTAATGATCCATTCCGAGACGTTTATTCTACATGGATGTTTTGACAGTAATGATTCATTTCGAGACGATTACTCTACATGGCTGTTTTGACAGTAATGATCCATTTCGAGACGATTATTCTACATGACTGTTTTGACAGTAATGTATCCGAGTGATGGACTTCGAGCAGCAATTAATATTTTATTCAAACACTAGCCTGGTCGTTCAAAGTCTACCACGACATAATAAATTATAAAAAAACCTTATTGATTCTTATTGTGTACCATTTCCCGTTGTATCACAATATTCTCTCCTTTCTCGGGTGTTCTCCTCTAGCCTAGTTTTCTAAGACATAGCCAGACAAGCCTAAGGCTTAGTATCCCAGGACCCAGCCAGCCGAGCCTAAGGCTTAGTCCGCAAGGACCCAGTCGAGCCTGATGCCTAGTCTCCTAGCACCCAGAAATCCGAGCCTCCGGCTCATGTCTACCAGGATCAACCATGTCGAGCGGCCTAAAGCTTAGTGTTCCGGACCCAGCCATCCGAAAATAATAATCAGACAGCCCAGTTTAAGGCTTGGTCTTCCTGGACCTAGCCAGCCGAGCTAAGGCCTAAGTGCCACAGGCTCCAGTCATTGTGTTTTCTAGGATCCAGCCAGCCCAGCCTTAGGCTTATGTCTCCCAGGGCCCAGCTAGCCTAGCCTAAGGCTTATGTCTTCCAGGACCCAGACAGCTTTACCTAAGGTTTATGTCTCCAGGAACCTGCTAGGCGAGCCCAACACCCTCTTCGATATATTGAGAGAACCGTAGACCGCTCAAAGCGCTCGAAGACTTTGAAGTCGACTCCTCGCTTCTTAGGGGCCACGAAAACCCATAGGACTGTTCTGAGGACCACGGACAGGGCCTTTGGAATAACGTAACAGTGGGTGTGGAATAGTCAGAACAAGATCCCTCAGAGTGTGAGAGGGACTATGGAAGAGACTAGGAATAACGGACGAGGACTAGACAGCAACTCGAATTGGATCCCCGCAGCTTATCAGGATAATGGAAGGGACGTGGGATATTGGGGATGGAATGGTTAGCAGATGGAACGGGGCACCTCAGATTGTGAGTCGGAGTATGGAAGAGGGACTATGAAAAGTGGGGTGAATTGGACAACAGATGGAATATGAGCGCTCATATTGTGAGAGGGACTATGGACGGTAGAATAGGGCTTGACATATCAGTTATAGTTCGATGCGTTTTTTGGTTGATGAGGACAGTTAAGAAACTGGCAAAATAATAATTTTCCCAATGATTTTTTTTAAAGCTTTTGCAACTTTCGTCCAATGATTTTTGCCGTGTATTGGAAGTTTTAGAAGGAAAAAATGTGAAAAACATCTTTTCGTTCCCAATTCCATCGTAAGTTAAGCCGTTTCATTTGTCGCGAAAGAGGGACATCGCCTTGTTCGTAACTTTCGACCTTTTAGTAAATTAGTTAGTCTCCAGATGAATGAAAGCGAGTACAAAACATTCCAAATAGTGATGCGCCTTGTTTAGTGATGTAAAGTATGTCACTCACAAGACTTCACAAGATCAAAGGCAAGTAAACGCTCACTATAAAGACACATCGACAGACACACTCTCAATAGACACTGACAGACACATTCTCAGTAGACACACTGAAAGACACACTCTCAAAAGACACACTGACTGACACACTCTCAATAGACACATCGACAGACACACTCTCAATAGACACATCGACAGACACACTCTCAATAGACACACTGACAGACACACTCTCAATAGACACACTCTCAATAGACACACAGACAGACACACTCTCAATAGACACATCGACAACACACTCTCAATAGACACATCGACAGACACACTCTCAATAGACACATCGACAGACACACTCTCAATAGACACACTGACAGACACACTCTCAATAGACACACTGACAGACACACTCTCAATAGACACACTGACAGACACACTCTCAATAGACACACTGACAAACACACTCTTAATAGACACACTGACAGACACCCTCTCAATACACATCGACAGACACACTCTCAATAGACACACTGACAGACACACTGTCAATAGACACACTGACAGACACACTCTCAATAGACACATCGACAGACACACTCAATAGACACTGACAGACACATTCTCAGTATACACACTGAAAGACACAGTCTCAATAGACACACGGACTGACACACTCTCAGTAGACACATTGACTGACACACTCTCAGTGGACACAGTGAACGACATACTCTCAATAGACACAGTGAACGATACACTCTCAATAGACATTTTGACTGACACACTCTCAATAGACACACGGACTAACACACTCTAAGTTGACACATTGACTGACACACTCTCAGTGGACACAGTGAACGACATACTCTCAATAGACACAGTGAACGATACACTCTCAATAGACATTTTGACTGACACACTCTCAATAGACACACGGACTAACACACTCTAAGTTGACACATTGACTGACACACTCTCAGTGGACACAGTGAACGACATACTCTCAATAGACACAGTGAACGATACACTCTCAATAGACATTTTGACTGACACACTCTCAATAGACACACGGACTAACACACTCTAAGTTGACACATTGACTGACACACTCTCAGTGGACACAGTGAACGACATACTCTCAATAGACACAGTGAACGATACACTCTCAATAGACATTTTGACTGACACACTCTCAATAGACACACGGACTAACACACTCTAAGTTGACACATTGACTGACACACTCTCAGTGGACACAGTGAACGATATACTCTCAATAGACACATTGAACGATACACTCTCAATAGACATTTTGACTGACACACTCTCAATAGACACACTGACTGACACATTCTTAATAGACACAGTGAACGACACACTCTCACTAGACACACTGAACGACACACTCTCAATAGACACAGTGAACGATACTCTCTCGATAGACACACTGACTGACACAATCGTAATAGACGCAGTGAACGACACACTCTCAATAGACTCACTGACTGACACATTCTCAATAGACACATTGACTGACACACTCTCAATGGACACATTGACTGACACACTCTCAATGGACACATTGACTGACACACTCTCAGTGTCTACTGAGTGGACGACACACTCTCAATAGACACACTGACTGACACACTCTCAATAGACACAGTGAACGACACACTCTTAATGGACACACTGACTGACACAATCTCAATGGACACATTGACTGACACACTCTCAGTGTCTACTGAGTGGACGACACACTCTCAATAGACACTCTGACTGACACACTCTCAATAGACACAGCAAGCGACACACTCTCAAAAGATTCTAAAATAATATCAGAGGTTTCTGTTCTCGGCAGTGCTTTAAAACACACAAGTAATAATACTCCCCTACCTTTGCCGTCCGTTGGTGCCGAATTGAAAATGTTGAGGAATAGAATAGTGTTTGGAATCGCCCTGCCTGTTTCGTTTTCAAGCTCCAGTGCTGTAAGCCCTGTTCTAAGTTTAATAGATTCGTAGGCTTTACGGACTAATAACTAAGCCACGGCGCTGCAAATTGTTTCAGCAGCGCCATCTGAACGGTGTTCAGCAAATTTTAATTAACTCTGTTTGAAGTGCACACGGAATTTGAGGAATATGAGTCAACATGAACATCACTCGCAGTTCAAGCATTACTCGCGAGATGCAGCATGCGAAACAAGGGCAGCACTCGCAGCACAAGCAGCACTCGCAACACAAGCAGCACTCGTAATACGCCGCAAGCGAAACAAGGGCAGCAATCGCAACACAAGCAGCACTCGCAACACAAGCAGCACTCGTAATACGCGGCAAGCAAAACAAGGGCAGCAATCGCAGCACAAGCAGCACTCGCAACACAAACAGCACTCGTAATACGCCGCAAGCGAAACAAGGGCAGCAATCGCAACACAAGCAGCACTCGCAACACAAGCAACACTCGTAATACGCCGCAAGCGAAACAAGGGCAGCACTCGCAACACAAGCAGCACTCGTAATACGCCGCAAGCGAAACAAGGGCAGCACTCGCAACACAAGCAGCACTCGCAACACAAGCAGTACTCGCAATACGCCGCTAGCAAAACACGGGCAGCACT
>SDVV010008442.1:0-17206 GCA_016164225.1 Gammarus roeselii | reverse complement strand
CACATGAAACACTAAAAATATACAACTTGTAACTAAATTATACCTGAAATAATGTGTACATTTCAGATACAAACGTAATATATCCTAATATTCCGATATTGTATAAAATACCCAATACCTTGCATCGAAGATGTAAACTGTACCGAGAACATACAAAACTGAAAGACACAAACTTAAACTCTCGAGCTATAACAAAGCAAGACGATCAATTCACTACCATACCCAAAACATACATTAAAAACCGTGACGAACGAGACAAAAAAACATGTAACCAACCAAACAACTGACGTGAATAAGATACCAGGACATGCGAGCAACGTACGCTGAAACCTATAGTAAATGGTGTGAAATACTTCTACACGAACACGCTATAGTATATACAAAATATGATAAAAAAAACTCCCCAACTCTGTACACTAAAGTAACCACGATTTAATCGTAACAGAATGTAATTTAAAAAATACCAGAATGATGCAATCACCGACCAATTATGACTGGAATTGTGTGCCACATGGACGATGCAAACCTAAAATATCCTAAAAAATCCTATAATTGTATGAAATAACTATTCAGAATTCCAAAAAACACTACAAATTCGTCATATATCAGACGATCATTACTAAGTATACATAACACATTATAATAACTTACAACGAATCCATATCGTTCAGGAACTCTCGCCTTTGGAACACCGCGTCGATGGAACACCGATATATCTAGTTCAAACCTGGATAATGTGTTATGGGGTAGATAGATTCTCGTAACGAAGCTGCTTCATCAATCCAAAATACAAAAATCAACCCGCCAACTGCCAGACAAATAAACCGTACTATTCTTATAGATATTATAGACATATGAAATAAACGACGGAAAAAATACACAGAACATTGCCTAAAATTCAATATCAGGCTGGTGGTACCAAGCATCTAATCGCTAAGAAGCCCCACCAACCAACTTCCGAATGAGACAATTGTACCCCAACTAGATATGAAAACAAACATAAATGTACACTGAAAATATATAGAATTATAATCCAGACATAAATATATAACGATACAGACTCTCAAACATAGCAATCATGCCACGGAAATAACTGATAAGACAAAGAACAAGTATAAGCAATCTCACCTAATTTTCCAAGAGCGTATCCAACTTTTTGCTTGTGGGATCGATCCTCTACCGCACCCCTCCAGAAATTTGGAATAACACTAATCCTACCAGAACCGTATAAATATCTATAACGAGCAACAGTTAGGGACCAATTATACCCCAATACAACCATCTAGAGAAGAAAAAACATATTTAAATACAATAAACGTCAAAAAAATAATAAAATGGTAGATGGTAAAGTTCATAGAACATAACACCTTGCCAATAAAGCCTGCAAGCCTGGCATCCGAAACGCCGCCCCTTCCTCTACCCTTCCACCCTCCCCCTCACCCGTTAGCTGACTCACGCGACAAACCGGTTCCGGTCCTGCCGTCTGACTCCGGCCAACTCCTGCCCCACCACTAATTAAGCCCCATCTAATTCCTTCACTAATTTGCGTTTCAGTCCTATTATAGCTACTCCCGCAGGTTAGAAACGCGTACTTTTGCCCCGCGGGTTAGAAATACGTACTCTTAAGTTAGGTTAGGTTGGGTAGGAAGGTTACAACAATATGCTCGCAACGTAGCCAGCAAATATATCCAGCTGCACGCAACATAACGGCACGGAGCCACTACCCCGCCGTATCAAACTGAACCAGGGTGTACACCACAGGATACATTTCGATTTCGTACCATACTCGCTTGTGAGAGCAACAAATATCTTAATTTTTCGTTGAGCGAACGATTCTTTCAGGTTCCACGGGTTACTGGATTTTTTTTCTGTTGTGTCAATGGAGTGCCTATCAATCTGTTGTAATTCGCTTATGACAACAGTGCATGAATTCCATATTAGTTTTTGACAGGTTATGTTTTACTTTATATGCATAGACATTGACATTTATTATATACTTTGAAACACTTCATTACCACATCTGTTCAACTTTATGAATTCAATTACTTTGTTCCATCAACGCAGTATCTCTGCTATATTTTCCTTCTACACGTAACTCAGGATTTGATTAAGAACAATAAAACATTTCCGTAAACATTATACTTATTTCCTTTGGAAGAAACGATGCTGTGGCTTACGCTAGATCTCAAAATACAATGTAGAGGTAGCATATACAAAAATGACCATCATCACGTGATTATTGAGGTTCGTTCAGGGCAATACATGCAAGGTTTAGTAACACATGCAAGGTTCAGTAAATAACATATACCATTTATGTGCTGCTGGACAATAAATAAAGCAGAATATAACAAATCGACAGCGCATATTAAAAACACGATAAAATAGTTACTGCTACAAGTGCTCTTGATGGTACAATTTGCGTCATGAAGCTGTAAATTACACATTTATTTCTGCTTTATGAACCCCATCAATGGAGAGAACGTAAGTCATCCGAACCATGTGTGAGATGGAAATACGCAATGCGATGTCAATTCCATAACAAAATATTTTATCAACCAGAACGAACTGTTTTGTTACTGGGAAATAACTTCATTTAAAATCGGAACACAAGCTTTTACAAACACTGAAATCTACCATTGCGAAATCGTCCCTTGCTTGCTGAAGCCACGTTTTGCCAAGATGCTGAACTCAAGCGACATCAGCCATGGGTTGTACAAAGCTAAAATTCGAGTCCGTGTGTCTTCCAGGTGCAACAGTAGGGAGTCTTGAGTTCTCGACATGGAAAACATGGATGCTCGAAATCTGGCAAATGACATAAACAAGTAAGGTAATAATCTAATTCAGCACGGGCCTGGAGGTTACTGAGTAAGTGGAAGGTATACGGTAAGAGTATAGAGTAAGTGGAGGGTATAAGGTAAGAGTATAGAGTGAGTGGAGGGTATAAGGTAAGAGTATAGAGTGAGCGGAGGGTATAAGGTAGGAGTATAGAGCAAGTGGAGGGTATAAGGTAAGAGTATTGAGTAAGTGGAGGGTATATGGTAGGAGTATAGAGTAAAGGGAGGGTATAAGGTATGAGTATAGAGTGAGTGGAGGGTATGAGGTAGGAGTATAGAGTAAGTGGAGGGTATATGGTATGAGTATAGAGTGAGTGGAGAGTATAAAGTAAAAGTACAGAGTAAGTGGAGGATATATGGTAAGAGTATAGTGTAAGTGGAGGGTATAAGGTAAGAGTATAGAGTAAGTGGAGGGTATAAGGTAAGAGTAAAGAGTAAGTGGAGGGTATAGTGTAAGTGTTAGCTACCGGAAACTGATTACTGTATCCAATACAGCCTATATTCATGAAGAGAAGACCTTTCAGAAACGTGTATCTTAGTTTTATTTGTTAAAAACGTCCAACTTATCAGTCATAATGTGTTATTAATGTAAAATATTGTAAAATATTATAAATGTGCAGACACTGATGCCCAGATTTTCTTATAAGCCATCTTAAAATAGTAAACGTAACAGAAGAGAAATATATTGTCATAAACGATGTACGATACACTTTCACTTTCAAATGAATCATTCTATTGGTTTACAAAGCCTAATTTGTAGGTTCCTGGTTAATATTTAATGCCATGCTTACTGCAAGCTTTAATTAATCGTGAAAGAGTAACCTTTCTAAGTGGAAACCTGGATGAATCCCTGTTTTTCGGTAGCGCACAGAGGAAAATCCTGTAACAGAACCATTTATCAGGCTACATAATAGTACGGAGGGTGTGCAACCATTCGTATAACATCAGAAATAGAAACTGAACAACGCGACTCAATCATTTGGTAGCCGAGACGGTAACATTAACGAAAGCTAACATTTTTATATAATGAACAAGGCTAATACATTGAAGTGGGTAACGCATTAAGGCATTACATTTCACGTGAAAGAACTTGGCACATCATGAATTTCTAGAAGATAATCACAGCAAGTATACTTTGGTTACGATATAGCCTCAGTGTTGTTGGACCAGGATGAAACCAGCATTTGACGAGGATATTTTTATACCTCGACACACTGACCTCATCACTCATCCGAACTACTATGTTTATCTCTTATTTTTCTCGTTTATATTTTATGCATAGTCATGAGTTAACCAGTCCACTAAGTACTCTATGGTCTTGACTTCTTCCTGCTTCTCTGTGCCGATGGTCACGCTGGTCCCCATGCTGTTCGCCATGTAGTCCGGCGTGATGTGCCCGCTAGCGTAGGACCGATCGGAAGTTCGGTCGTAGGGAATGTTTTTGTAAGTTGCCAGACATGAAGTCCAGTTAGGAAACCGTTTTTCCGAATCCATTTCAGTTATATTCGAGAAGTTGATATCCTCGTGTTTTGTTGATTTTCCATCACCGTCCTGTCTGTCGACCATGTGAAGGACATCATCAAGTGAGTACGTCAACTCCATTTTGTCATATGGGCTGTCCTTTTGCCTCGCTATGCGATGCGGTCCAGGGAACGTGTGGTACGGGACGCTGCTCATGTCTGGTCCTGGCCGGAAAACTGGTCGCACAGGCCAGTTCTGATAAGGCAGCTGGGCCTGTTCGCCATCTCTACTTTGTAACACTCCTAAAAAGTTGAGAGAGGAAGATTCGTGTTTCTCGGGAGAGGAATGTTCTCTATTCTTGGAATAGAAAGGTTCTCTATTCTTGGAATAGAAAGGTTCTCCATTCTTGGAATAGGAAGGTTCTCCATTCTTGGGAGAGGAAGGTTCTCCATTTTTGGGAGAAGAAAGATCAACCTTCTTGGAAGCGGATCTTTGTGCCCAGTAATTGTCGAGCTTTTTGAATGATCCGGCATCAAGGTCCAAACCGATAAACCTACTAGATTTGCAATCGTTTGCCGTATTTTTAAGCTGAACATTTAACGACTTGAAAGAACTGATGTCAATAATATCTGTGATGGACAATACTGAACCGGTGACAATATACCTCTCTTGTAAAAGTTTTCCCTCACTGCAATTTGATGGGCATCGCGGATTTTTCTGTTCAAACTTGTGCCGGCAACCCTGCATCAACCTCTGGTATTGGAGCTTCCACTTATTCTCCGCTTCCAGTTCGTCGATCAGACTGTAGCGACTTGGAACTTTTTCATTAGGGTATAGCTTACAATGGCCCGTGTACCCTGGGCCAAATGATGACTGAATGTTCTTTTCTGTGTCCAACAAAAGTAAGAAGACATCACTGTTCTTGTTTGGCAGATATTTGGCATAGAAACCATCTGTATCAGCTCGTTTATCATCAGAATCTCTCATCTTTTCAACAGCTTCATCCCAAGTCATGCCAAGCTTGAGCTCAATGTGACGCAGGGTGATGCGCTCTTTTTCCTTCCGGTTACAATTTTCGATGTACTCAAATTTTTCGAGTACAAACATCGAAGTCGCAATCAGGGAGTTCGTTTCAAAGCTCACTTCCTTGTTTTCGATGGCTTTTGCAATCACTCTTCGATAAGTTTGCTGGAAGACTTCGAACACAAGACTCTGTACAACTGTGGGTAATCCAAGAAGACGATTCATGAACTTTTGCCAGGTGACTACACATTTTTTCTTCGAACTGTAAGTTAGACCAACCTCTTCAAGTAATTGCTTTATCTTTGAACAAAACTCTCTAGCGTTAACACCAATGGGGGCCAAAGATCTGTCGCACTCGCTGCTTCCTCTAATAAGAGATTCAATAGCTTTGTTCGCCATGATCTCGTGAAGGTTGCAGTCTACCTGCAGAGTTTCTCCTTGTAGGCGACGATCACTCTGAGTCAGGGCACCAAGCTTTTCTAACTTCTTTGCCAACCCCCATGCAAAGCGATTCTCTCCCGCTATTGTGGTAACAGGATTTATGTATTTAGGAGGCTGAGTCTGGTTGCTGCGGTGGGTCCTTCCCATCTGCTGAATGGAAGCATCGGCAGACCAAGGTAGCTCTAGACAAATGTGCACTCGTCTCCGTTGGTTCAGAGCTCTGCGGTCACTCTGAAGTGATATACCAGTAGATGCTGCGTCTGATATTACAGCAATCAACTTGTTCCCATTCATGAACTGTTCTTTTTCAATTAGATTTACGTTTTTGGAGTTCGTGGATCGTTTCCGCCCTGTCATCTCAGCAACTTTCTTTTCTCCTCCGAGTCTATAAATCAATAAGTCGAGAGTGTTTTTCGGCAGCAAGTCAGCCACATAATTGAAAAGCCTCTCAACCTTTTCAGTTCTCAGTTCTGGCATTTTCTTGAGGACACTTTCGATTATACATTTTGCTGGTGATACAGTTTCTCTTAATGTAGACTTCGAGCTACCAATCCTGTCGTTTGCGTGAGCCTCACCAGTCAACTGCAGCCCGATGACCACACAATGACCCTGGTTGAGAGCCTCCCGAGTCATCTCGATGACTGGGCTCACTTTGGCGGCGATGCACAGATACCGGAAAAAACGCTGGTGGGCTCCCCAAAAGTAGGCGCTTTCGTGTTTAAAGTCTTGCTCAAAGTTGCTCAAGAACTCCTTCACCATCTCTTTCCACAGGTTACAAGACTCTTCGTACATCTTGGAAAAAGTATCGGAAAGTTCTACGTTTCTTACTTCATATTGTACTCCTTTGAAGCTGAGCCGCCTGGCCAAGTAGACTCCCCTTTGTTTCAGTTCCATCGACACCATTTCCATCATGTTGAGGTTGTCGATCTTTGTCTTGAAAGTTTGGAAAGGAGATTCTTTGCTCCAGAGGCCCAGCCTACTCATGTGCCCGAGGTGACTTGGATCGCATGCCATGGTTGCAGAGGCATAGATTACTCGAGCATTGGGAAGCTCCTCTTGAAGGCGTAGTACGGTGCTTCCCATCGAATTGGTTTCCTTGACCCTGTCTGTATTGTGTTTCCGTGCCTTGTGACTCTCATCAAAGACCATTACTCCGCTAAAGTTTGTACCGAGCCAATTTTTTATTTGATCGTACCGAGATTCGTATTTCGTATGAAGGTTTGCGTTTTTGTTTCGCTTGCTTATTAGTGAAGAGTACGTACTAAAGAGAACCCCTTCAGCAAACTGCTCAGCGATGTCGCTGTCGTAGGAAAGGCTTGTTATCGCTAGGACTGGAATTTCAGTAGCTCCTACATCAGTCATATCTCGCCGAGCATCTTGCTCCAAATCTTTGCTTGCTGAAATCCATAAGGCCCGTTTTTCCCCATTTATCCAATTTTCTCTTACCACTCCTGCTATGGTTCGTCCTTTACCAAGGCCGACGCCATCGCCCAAGAGAAAACCTGTCCTTTCTCCAGTGGGCAACATCTGTGTGTGGGCTTGGCAGGCATAGATGACCGCTTCCGCCTGGACATTAGACAAACCAGAATTTTGGAATACTGAGTCTGGGAGGCTGGTTTTGTACGTGATCTTTGGAGAATCAACGCATGACAAACTTTCAGATTCAACTACTTCACTCGGGTGTGCCCCACCCATATTATCTTCTTTGGGCACATAAGAAACGTAGGTGGTTTTATCGTAGTCCTCGTTTAGTTCTTCATCGTCGATTTTCTCTTCCGGTGCCTCTGTCTCTTCCACGGGGTTTAAAGGCTTCTCTTCAGCAGAACTCGACTCCTGCAAGTCATCAGAATGAGGGTTCGGAGTCGCGTTGATAGACCTGACTTCGTGAGAAGCCGCATAAGCACTTGATACTCTACCATGATCTAGTCCAGTGCTACCGTGATGGTCGATGATATCAAGATTGATTTTTTTCATTGGAAGCTCTAAGTTACTGACAGAACGAACGGCAATAATTTGCACATCCTCGTTGTCATCAGTGACATCAGCAAGGCGACGAAGATGAGACTGCGATCCATGACGAATAACAGGTTGGAAATTAGAGGCTTCGTCAGATGTTCTATCAAAGTTAGCATTAAACGGATATAATCTTGACAGGTTCAAAGGTTCGTCAGTGTCGTAGACTTGTCGTTGCTCCCGTATGGAGTAACCGCTATAAATGCTTTCATCGGGAGCAGAGTTTCCGCCATCCCATCGATTTTGAACGCGAACTTCACTATCTGAATGTTTTTGAACGGGAACGCTACCATCCAAACGATTTTGAAAAGGATAACGTAAAGGGACGCTACCTTGGTGCCCATGATGCGAGAATCCATTTGCGTACATGTCTGGCTTCGGCGCTGGAAAAAATTGATAAGATTTTGGTTGGTGCTCTTCTATTTGATTACGCAGGGTGTAGTCCAAAGGGTATACTGGTATATCGTCAACCTCCATCGACGAGCTGTCGTCGTTTAAATAACTCATGTCTTCCAAATAATCCATCGCCATTTGGGAACAAAAATTACTTGAAGGAGAGCTTATACTCGACGTAGGAAACACAGAGGCAGGTCGGTATTCCGCCAGCATCATCTTGCTGACTTTTGGGAAATTTGTTCAATTCTGTCTCCTGTCAGAGCTAGTTCGTTCCAGGAAACCTGAACACAGGAAAGATCTTTTTAATTGTTATGGCAAATATAACGTAGTGGGTTCTTAATGTAAAAGAGTGAATTATAAATCACTATGTATGTATGAATTAGCCTAAAGATCCAATTCAGGCGTTGATTACTCATGAACGTAATCTGAAGTTGACGTTGTTTTTTAGTAGCAGAGATAGCAACTAACGGCTTCATTTGTAGTGACGGTGATGTCGAACGAGTTCAGGGTACACTCTGCGTTGACTGCTGATGGAACGAAGGGAGATGGACGGCAGCCGCGAATGAACGACGACGTGGATGACTGAGAGGAGAGATGGAGGAGAACGCAGCTGGCTGCCACTTGCACCACCTGCAACAAAGCAACACGATAAGAAGAGTGTTGGAATGTTTGATGGGTGTCGAATAGAACGAGTCCAGCTAAAAATTTAGGGTGAGTTTCGGCAGCTTAACTTCGAGGATAAACTGGAGACGGTGTTGCACCATACATTTTTATTTTCTAGTAGAAAGTTTATCGGGCCTGAAAATGTATACATTCATCTTCTCTGATTTCTCCCAGGAATTATTCTGGTGAAAAAACGATATAAAGAGTTCATATTATGGCTGGAGTGTGTACTTTCTATGGTGACAAATAACGTGTGCTTAAAGAGGAAACAATATAGGTTCTGGAAGGGCTGACAGGGATATCAAACTTCACAGATACGACCACAAATATGTGAAGGTGATATTATTCAAATGTTGCCAGGAAATGCGTTTTATCATTTTCTGATAACGTTTATAAAGTATCTATTTAATCAGTCAACTCAAATAAAATGTTATTGAATAATCGCCTAAATAACTCTGAATCTGTCAACAATAGAAAAGATACTTCAGAACGAGCTGAACAATCACAGCGAAAATCCAGCGTGAAATATTTTAGTTATGAAAAATACTCTTTTAATAATTTTGTAAACTTGATTTCTCATTGGTTTACCCTTGGTTTGTCATCCAGTGCACCAGTGGTAATTTAGTAAAGGGTCGAATCAAACTCAGAGCCAGATAATAGGCTATCGTATCACAAATTGCTGATTTGACATTCAGTACTATAAGAGCATTGACTTGTCGCGCTAGAAGTCGCGGTCAATCTAATCTAGTATTCTGTGGGACTCAGTCGCTTCCACCAGACCACCTCAACTCTGAGGTCCGCCTCAACTCTGAGGTCCACCTCAACTCTGAGGTCTACCTCAACTCTGAGGTCCACCTCAACTCTGAGGTCCACCTCAACTCTGAGGTCCACCTCAACTCTGAGGTCCACCTCAACTCTGAGGTCCACCTAAACTCTGAGGTCCACCTCAACTCTGAGGTCCACCTCAACTCTGAGGTTCACTTAAACTCTGAGGTCCACCTCAACTCTTAGGTCCTGTAGTAAAAGAGCGTTGTTGTTGATAGAAAACTCATGGACTGAAATGAAAAATTCGATAAATCATTGCTGTTGCACCCGTAATTTTCGTATCATTAAATTAATTAGACATCGCTAGCAATTATCTAAAATTTTAAAAGCGAGAGAGTCTTGTGTTGTTTTTCGCCAAGTCGACAATTACTGTTCGTTCAATTGCCTCCACTCTCCATGGGTACATTGAGTTGCCGCTTTTAAACTGCGAAATGCAGTGCTTGACCTGATCATTGACGCCAAGTACGACTTGGTCGTCTCTGTTGCGGTAGCATTGCGAGCGCAACGTTTCAGCATGATCTTATAGCGTAATGCAAACTTTTGATTAAATAGTACCTTAAGTGCCGGACTGAGGGCATGGTGGAAAAATTCAATAAATCACCCAGAGAAGTGTGTTGAAAGACACGCATCAACACCTCTTTCATATCATTTATGTGTCAACATCAAAGATGTTTAAAGACACAAACAAGTTATTCTTCCTTTGTAGACTTCCAACGAATTTTGAATTGAAAAATAATTAAATGGAATCTGCAGAGATAGAGTTCCTCCCCTTCACAATTGTATCTTTGCATTCGAGATGCTGTCAAGAACTTGAGCCCGCTGCCTTAGTGGTACACACGTGCTTCGTAGATGGGATGCAACTAAAAAAGCATGGGACAGAGCGTGAACCAGCTGCTGAAGCGAGTATAAAAGCTCGCCCTCCCTGAAAAGCTCATCTCATACGCACCTCTGAGAGTCACCTTGGGCACGGAGTCTGACCAGCTAAACGAACAATGCCATCGCAGTCCGTACTTCTTATCGTGTTGTCACTGACATCGGTTCATCTAAAGAGTGGGTTAATTACAGTTAAATTCAATATACAGTTATCCCTCATTAGTACTCGGCTAATTACCCAGCGGAAATCCGTCTATAAACGCGAACAGGTGACTGGTGTACCAACAAACATTCACTTAGTGATGAAATTCGCCAAGCGGCCTGGGCTAAGAGTATCTCAACAACCATCTTAATCAATTACCTCAAAAAAAAACATGAGGCACACACGTAGAAACAATATCGTCAGTAACCCAGACCACCTGACACTCCTATGAACACAATTGATGACCTCTTGACTCTTTAACCTTGAGCAGCGATGACACCAAAATTGATACACCACGGGATACAATCAGCGAGAGACATGCTAGCGTACTGAGCTACTGCAAATACTTATTTAATGCACTGCTGCTCAGCCCGACTCCTACAGCATTCGAACGGTACATGAACACCCCCAAAACTTGTGAAGAAATCTCATCCCTCCTGCCAAACATTTCTTGTTGGCTCCGCCGGTGGTGTGAGAGCCTTCAAATGCCCTGCTATGGACCCAGAACCCATCGAGTACACCTCACCAGACCACAGGACTGGAAGCCTTTTTTGATCGAGTCTTAAGGGTGTCGATTTGAAAAGGGACTCCAGATTTTTTTGTTTCTAACTAGGCAAGGAATAGCGCCTGCTTATAAAAACGAAGGAAATTGTATAGAAAGAGGCTCTAGACGCCTGCTTCAAAGGAGACTCAAGGACCCCTGCTCATTAAAAAGCTCACAGAAACCTGTTAGTAAAAAGACTAAAATACCAATTTCTAAGAAGATTTCAGACGCCTATTTCTATAAAGACTATAGGGCATTGTTTATAAAAACCGTAAGGCACCTGTTTCTCAAGAGACTAGGGTGCCTGGTTCTCATGAGACTGTAAGACGCCTGTTTTTGAGTCGACTCTATGGCGCCTATTTGTAAAGAAAGTCCAGGGGAACTAACTGTAAATGAATTTTGAACCCCTATTGTTCGGGGTCAGACCTATTTTAAGTTATAGTTATCCGATATTTCCCGTCTGACAACCTCGCAGTGTAAAAACTGCACTACCATGACCACCACGGTTACCGTGAAACCTTCGCATCGTTAAGTGGCTTCCTCGCATATAGAAAGCAAGGCTAAACAACAACAGCGCCCACAACAGTTGTAAACAACAGGGGCATTAGACTTGTGCCGGCACCTTCAGAAAGTTGCTAGTATTTCTTTCCCATCACCAACTCACATGAGCTCTATTGATCCAACGCAAAGAACACGTAGCTTCGCATGATACATCATCACCAAAATAGCTCATGTTATGACTCACGTTTACGCTGAATTGCAAGCCACGCTAAGTTCTTTCCTTGTAAGATCACGGTAGGCTAGATCTGTCGTGTTTTCCTTGTTCCTGGCAGCACACACAATCTTTCCACATCAACACGCTAAGAAGCTGCTCGTCTAAACCACATCGTGCCATTTGTTGGTCGTCCCGTATTTACAATGTGAAGTAATAATGTAAGATTTATCAGGAACTCACACCGTCACCAGTTAGGAACTGCAGAACTTGCTCTTCAGTCACTTATTTTTACTCGTCTGCTTGACTTTTTGGTCTTGTGCACTTCACTGTTACTTCCAATGTTTCTTCCTGTAGTAGGCCGAGGTATATAGTCCATTATTGCTTCATTTACGATTAATCAAGAAACCCGCGCTTATGTATCACAAACTATAAACTCTTTGTTTCTTCCTTCACTCGTTTTTAACCGTCAGCTTCACTTCTGTGTCTAATCCTCTATCATTTCCAACGATGCTTCTTAAAGAAAGATACATATATTACGCAGCTGTATATATATATATATTCAGTCCCTCAGTAGAGGTGATACCGCCGCAACATTAGATAGACTACCATGGAGCAGGAGCAAAAACTGTCAGTGCTGCTGTAGCGGCTGTCCAGAGAACTGAGTCGTGTCAGTGCTCACCACCATTCCACACACACCCACACACACACACACACACACACACACACACACATGCTTTTTATCACGACGACAACAGCAGTAGCCACGAAGTTGATAGATTGACAGGGAAGGATTTTAAGCCTGATTGGGGAAAGATAAGAATAAGTTTATTGGCATTGTTTAGTCGTTTAGCCTTCGTAGAATTAAAATGATACGCTTGATAAGATAAGACACAAACAGCCTGTGTTAGTAGGTATAACAAAGAGTGCGTGGCCGTACATTTGATTGCCTAAACCTTAGCGCCTATTCTTGAAGTGCTCTGTGTAATTTCCGACGGTTCATTTGCTTTTACCACTGATATCGTGGTAGAGGATTTCCTGATACCCAGAAAGTGGGTCTGACGTCTATTATTGATATTTTTCTTAGTAAAGCTATAGGTAACAATTTATTACTATTATAAGTTACTATTGAATTGATACACGAAAGAATTAAATAGATAAGCGAAGCCTCTGATACAACCTGCAAAATACAGATATTTGATGGTAGCAGACCTGAACGCCGTTGAAAGGGCCTCATGAGTTCCGTTCCATTTGTGTTTTTTGAATCATTTCTTTGAAACCACCAATAACATGACTTTTGGACAAAAGTTCGAAGCGATGTTACCCTTCTACTTAGTGCCTTTTTATCGAAGGTTGCCTTATGATCCGATCGGAGGGTTCGATGAAATGGTATTGGCTTGAGTCCATCAATACCTTGAATTTATAATTCGTCGAACTTTTGCTAGAACATATGCAATTTGGTTACTTCGTTGACAGAGATTTCAATCACCTGCTAAACATTATTTTCAATTATAACTAGCATTTTTAAATTGTACATAGGTTAAAGTATACCAAATTGCGTCTGCCAGTTGTTATGAAGGACAATCGAATCATTCTATGAGGAGATGGGCGATACTTTTTTCCAGGAAACTGCATAGTTCCATTTGAACATCGAAAATTTTATTGTCGTCGCGCTATGCGCTACCTACCGGTCAAAGAAGCCTCTTACACGTACCGTCGCGAGCAAAAAAATGTTTTTGGTTAGTCCGTAACCGAAAAAAACAATTCGACTTTCCCCGCGTGGAATTTAACTTCATATAGAAATTTCTTACGGGACTATGAGTGGACAAAGCCTCCTAATGGGTTATATTATTCAAATTTTCGATGAGTTCAAATATTGAACGGAAAATGGGCATTGAAGATTTCACTTAGTTCTAAATCATAAACGAATTTTCGCTCGCTACTTTACGTACATCATTGGAATGGATTTATTTCGTTTCGCATAAAACCAAGATTTTTTTTATTCGTGTTAATACATGTGACGAATTTAGTAGCAGCATGACGCGTTTCATGTGGATATAGGCAATGCAAAAATAATACCTTGACTTCCCCATGAGCGCTGGTCCTGGGTATTGGAAAGTTAGGATATCCAGGAACATTTTTCCCTGTGGTTGAGGGTAAGAATACTTGCTACCGTACCCCTTCCATGTCATAAGAAGCATAAAAATAGGGATGGAACGAGGGGGCTGAGGATCCCCTCCTTTTTAATTTCCACAGTCAAGAACTGCAAGACGAGCGGGAGGAGGAGCGGTACATGCCTGTCCGAACTTTTTTTGTTTGGGTCGCTAAATGCGCGTGGTTATAGAACGAATTATGCAAAGAGGAAAGACGTAGATAAGATATTTGTAAGGAAGAAATTGGATGTGTTGGCGCTGAGTGTGATGAAGTAGAAAGATAGAGGGAGGCAAATGCGAGTTAGATGTGGTTAGTGGAAGAAAGGAAGGACAGTGCTCTAGAAAACCTTGGCAATCTAATCTGTAGAAAGAAGTCTGGCGTAGGGGAACATGGGCACGAGAAAGTGTGGTGTTATTGAGTGACCGGTTGGCTAATAGCGTTACGAAGTGGAAGGAAGGGCCTTCTAGATTGATATGGATTGTGAGAGCTTGAAGACCAGGTAGCGAGAGAAGTGAGGAAGCCTATTTGGAAAGTTTTGAAGGTCAATTTAACTTGGTGGTGAGGTCGTACCACAACGCGAGAGTTGGACTCGTGGTGGTGGAGAATGTTGTAGGGTGGTATGGCCCCGAGATTGTAGTAGGGAGCTATGCCGCTCCAGTTAAACATCACAGTGGAGTGAACCTGGTAAATTTTTGCATGGATTTAGAGCAGTGGAATAGGAAATGGCTTGTTTAAGGAGAGAGATTTCCACAAGTACACATGGGTAAAAATTGCCGTGGTGAAAAGGCTGCTGGGTGTGCGGGTGTTGAGAGGAGAGGCTTTATGATTGTCTGAGCATCTACTGGAGGGAGGAAGTTTGATTGTGAAGCAGGGGAGGAAGGGGAACAAAATAGATGGAAAAGAGAGTTAGTAGGATGATTTAGCTATTAGATTCATCGGTGTTCTGCTCTGCAGACAATACCGGTTTTAGGCAACGTGCCGGATTCGAGAGATGTGGTAAATGATCACACCGATTTAAATAAAAGCTTTTCTCCAAGTTGGTTAGCAGAAACAACGTACAACTCAACAAACCTAAATTTAAATTACCAAGATTTTGAAAAAGGCTAACCTACCATCACAGTATTTACACTATTCAAGCAAAACAAATTTATTTAGGCTTAGGAACCTCAAACCGGGCTTACTTAATTCGATCAACAAACTGCGAAGGTCGGGCAGGCAAGTTGCATGATACTGTGTCACTGGGCTATGATGACAAATTCATTTGTATTTCTCGCTTCGCTAATTCAAATACGGCATTTAAAAAAATAAGTTTGATGTGTTAGACCTAAGTATTGAAAACCCATTGCTAGACGATGGAAATAAAGATTTATTAATAATAATAATAATAATAATAATAATAATGATAGCGGTGCAGATTATTGCTCGCCTCCCCGGGTCCTACATAAACAAAATTATCTGGAAAGCCTTGCAGCATTTGAAAGAAAATGTAACTCAAAAATTACTGAGATGAAGGAAATTGATAATAATGTCAGATGGGAAAGCAACAAGGTTATGCCCAATCAAAAGACGTAGTGAAAGATTCATGGTCATCGACATGTACGACGGGTCAATGCCAATGAAAAAATAGTAACGACAGTAACAAAAAGAAATCGGTCAAGGATTGGCAGAATGTCTTGCTTAACTGTGACACAATTGACACGTGCTAACGTGGCAATATAAGTTTCACGTGTCAGGCACCACGACTATTCCATCGATTGCAACTAAAAAGACGGAAGATCAACCGTGTTCTGCAATGGTCAGCTACATCAGACAACTTGAGGCTCGCAAGCCAATTGAACCAGTCCCATAGCTGTGATCCTGATCAACCTCTAATTGAGGAATACCCGCATTCCTGGAAATACTCTCTGCTTGAACGCAACAGCGCGCCGTAATCTGACTGTTGAATGAGGCGGCAACATGCAAATGGTGACGCCGCTGCGCGGGTAGTGTCACTACTGTAGTGGGTCAGGTGGCAGCAACACTGTGACACAGTCTGACGCGAAGAAACTAAGTCTAAGTCAGTAAGTACGGAAGAGGTGGGCCTTCATACAAGAGGTGGACCTTCATACATTCCGGCACCCATACACTTCCGACATCCACAGCCCTCCACTTTCACAAACTTCCGATAGGCCTTGACCTTCATTCAGTTCAGTAACCCTCAACATTCTTACATTCCGCCAGCGTTCGATATTCAAACATTTCGGCAAACCTGGACCTCCACCCACACTTATGGCAGCCCTCGACCATTATAGATTCCGACAGCACTCGACCTTCCTTCACTTCTGGCAATTCTCGCCTCTCGTACATTTCCCAAACTTTCTAGACATTTCGAGCAACGTTTAAAACCGCAGCACAGTAATAAATATTCTACACAAATCGTCGCTGTGTGTATCCGTCAATTTTGGAAGTAAATGTCTCAGGATTTTTTTTCGGTCAGTCTCCATTTGGAAATTCGAAACTTCTATCCATCACAATTGGATGGAGGTGTAATTAGTTTGCTAATTATTAACCGCATGGTCTGTGTTAATAAAATGAGCACGTCGTTCTAAATTGCTAGCCCATCTCATGTGCAGGTATCGTTGGTTTGCTCGAGAACGAGTGACGAGCTAAACATCGCGCCTAGCATTTCATTACCTGCAGATTGAACATTTGGCAGATTTTACTTGCAATTGTAAGTCTCTGACACCTACTCCCTCCCCAGATAACCCCGAGGGCAACGTGCCAGTCCTCCCAAAAGGGCTGCACTCCTTCCCCTTCCGATTCCAACTGCCCGAGAGTTCCCTTCCCTGCTCCTTCGAAAGCAAGGCTGGCACCATACGCTACTACATCAAGGTATGATGATGCTACGGTAGCGTGGGTGCAATGCTATGGACGGGCACCATACGCTACTACATCAAGGTATGATGATGCTATGGTAGCTTGGGTACAATGCTATGGACGGGCACCATACGCTACTACATCAAGGTATGATGATGCTATGGTAGCGTGGGGGCAATGCTATGGACGGGCACCATACGCTACTACAT
>SDVV010008441.1:0-17207 GCA_016164225.1 Gammarus roeselii | reverse complement strand
CTGGTCGGTAGAGTTCTAATTAATTGGATTGCACCTCTCGGGCTATGATTTGGGGTATCGAAACTAGGTACAAGTTTTTCCTCCACCAACAGCAATGCCGTCCTACGACTTTTTTCCATCCATCCAAGCAGACAGACCATAGGCTGTGCTCAAGGCAGCTGGCCTTACGGTACATTCCAGGCGTCAGCGGGTCTGAAAGGACGAGAACTAGAAACAGTAGCACCAGCCCTGAGCTCCGTCTCGTCATCAATTAACGAGGCGAATGTAATATGCCAAACAGAACTAGTCTCTGAGTATCGCAGCATTGCGCACTGATCGAGAGAGCAGAGGGGGACGCCCAGGGGGAGCAAACGGTGAGTAGTCATTTTTAATACACCCCGCTCAGTATAATGAGAAAAAACTGGTGAGGTATATAGGAAAATCTTCCATTAACAGCGGCACTGTACGTCTTCTGAAAGACATTAGTGTATCATTTCTCACCAAAAGTTGTAATTGCATGATCGTAGAGCCATTACCCAGAGACACCGAGGCAGCACCAGCCGGACCCGTGCTCGCACTCAGAAGCCTCTGTTGACAATAGCTATGCATGATTCATCGAGAAGCATACATCGAAGACCATCTTTTGATAAGCAATGTATCATCATCGCTAATACCGGTGATGATACACATGCAATGTATCATCACCGCTGATACCGGTGATGATACACAGGCAATGTATCATCACCGCTAGTACCGGTGATGATACACAGGCAATGAATCATCACCGCTAATACCGATGATGATACGCAGGCAATGTATCATCACCGGTAATACCGGTGATGATACGCAGGCAATGTATCATCACCGCTAATACCGGTGATGATACACAGGCAATGTATCATCACCGCTAATACCGGTGATTATACACAGGCAATGTATCATCACCGCTAATACCGGCGATGATACACAGACATTGTATCATCACCGCTAATACCGGTGATGATACACAGGCAATGTATCATCACCACTAATACCGGTAATGATACACAGGCAATGTATCATCACCGCTAATGCCGGTGATGATGAACAGGCGATGTATCATCACCGATAATACCGGCGATGATACACATGCAATGTATCATCACCGCTAATACCGACGATGATACACAGGCAATGAATCATCACCGCTAATACCGGTGAGGATACGCAGGCAATGTATAATCACTGCTAATACCGGTGATGATACACAGGCAATGTATCATCACCGCTAATACCGGTGATGATACACAGACAATGTATCATCACCGTTAATACCGGTGATGATACACAGGCAATGTATCATCACCGCTAATACCGGTGATGATACACAGGCAATGTATCATCACCGCTAATATCAGTGATGATACACAGGCAATGTATCATCACCGCTAATACCAGCGATGATCCACAGGCAATGTATCATCACCGCTAATACCGGTGATGATACACAGGCAATGTATCATCACCCCTAATACCGGTGATGATACACAGGCAATGTATCATCACCGCTAACACCGGTGATGATACGCAGGCAATGTATCATCACCGCTAATACCGGTGATGATACACAGGCAATGTATCATCACCGCTAATACCGGTGATGGTACACAGGCAGTGTATCATCACCGCTAATATCGGTGATGGTACACAGGCAATGTATCATCACCGCTAATACCGGCGATGATCCACAGGCAATGTATCATCACCGCTAATACCGGTGATGATACACAGGCAATGTATCATCACCCCTAAACCGGTGATGCTACACAGGAAATGTATCATCACCGCTAATACCGATATGCTTCTGACGATCAACACTTCAGCTATGACACTTTGGTATGGCAGACTCAAGTTGCTGACAATCGTGAGCAGCCCGCAAACAACAGGGAGTGAGGAAGCACCCAGCCACTCGAGTTGTGACTTATTAGTAATAGCCAGAACTTGAGTCTGACAGAAATATCAACCAGTGGCAGAGTAATAAAAATTATCATGTTACTCCTTAATCATTGACTAAAGAAAAAGCGTATACCGCTTTATGGGGACACAAAAAATGCAATACAGAACAATTTCTGGGTCGGAGGAACTTGAAACTATTCAGAATAGGATTCCATATCTGTTATCGGAATGAACACGTATGCAAAATAATACCCTGAAAAAGAACGGGAAGCCGTACCTTACGCAGGGCGGGAGGCGGCAGTCGTATGATTGGACACCACAAATTCTGGTGAGTGCAGGGGCCCGGGAACTCTCTATCTCGGGGAGCCCGAGGAAATATATGATGGAGGTATCTACCCGGGAACTTCTGGCTTCATAAAAAAAAATCGGGTGAAAATACTGGCCTATGTTGTTCATTAATTTATCATCTAATGGGTCACGTATTTAATTATTTTTGCGACAGTAATAATTACAGCCAATTACACGGGGTTTTACATTATTGTAAACGTCTTCATCTTCTGCAGTTTGACTCAGAACTGCACGGAATCCAGTCTTCAGGATCCTGTACAAATGTTCCCTACTTACCCGCTAGCAAATGTCTACTCATTAATAGTTTCAAAATATGCCCATACGTTGTCGCCATCCTTGATGCAAGGGCTTTATCGTCATAGAGTACTCCGTCAGCTATAGTTAAGCTATATTATACGTTAGCAAGCCTATTTTCCAACGGGTTAGTCTAAATTATCACTACATATAATATCATAGAAACAACCTAGTTATCTTAAGTCAGTTAAGTGTAGGCTTAACGCCATTAAAGATGCTCTACGGCAAGGTATCATGGACTTTTATTATTATTATTATTAAATCATCAAATTCCATCGTCTAGCAATGGTTTTCAATACTTAGGTATAATACATCAAAATTAGTTTTGTTATGCGCTATTTGAATTAGTGAAACGAGAGCTAACGTGAATTCATGACAGCGCATCTGTCGGCGGCCGGTTTGTAGCTACATCATGTTTCAAAACATGATTCAAAATATATGTTATTGAAAATCTTGGCAAAAAAAACATGTGCATGAGATTGATAAATCCAAAATGAATGCATCGCAACTTCATGGAACTGAATGGAATTCACAATATTCCATCATACATGTACACATACAAATACACATTCAAAAGTGCACACACCTGCCTACATATATGGATGAACAATCAGACTAATACACATTCATATGTGCACACACCTAACTACATGTATGGATGACAATCAGTATAATACACATTCAAATGTGCACACACATACCTACATATATGGATGATAATTAGTATACTTATTAAATTTTTATTAAATCCTTTACATCAATCATCTGGCAATGGTTTTTTTTTTTTTTTAAATAGTATACATAAAACTTTATTGCCGTGAACACTATTTAAATTAACGTAAACGAAAATTTAATTCGAAATTTGCCGCTGGACCTGATATCATGCGACAGATTATAAATCATAATATTATAATCAATGATCGACAGCCAACATCTTACATGAGGGAAAAATCAGGAATGCCTGGCACGAAATACATGGGGTGGGGTGATCACGAAATACATGGGGTTGGGAAAATTACGAAATGCATAGAATTGAGAAAACCGGCAACACATGGGGCTAAGAAAACCTGAGAACATGGTTTTGGGAAATCGAAATGCGCTAACATATTGCAAAGATGAGGTAAGATGTGAATGCTAAAGGGTTGAAATTGTACATAAAATATATACATTGCACTGGATATACATGTTTCATGACGAAATGCGCTAACATATTGTATGGATGGGTATTAAACATTGTATGAAATAATGAAGTGGTGAATAGACTACATAAGTTATTCATAAAATATATACATATCACTGAAATATATACACTTCATGATCGCTAGGAAATGATTCAATGACTGACAATCAGAATAATTCGATACTGGAGCACAGAAACCGAATTAACATACTTATGTTGTAGAAGATGAAGCACAATATTGTCTTGGGTGACAATGATTGTATCTTCATGAATGATACGGTAAATGGTAGATGTGATTCAATAAGTTATATTCTCGTCGAGTTGGCCTCTATCAAAGCTGGCGCTACCTATCGTACCTCGCAAGTTCGATTTGAATTCGTCACTGCTCATCTGTAGGGGCCGCCGGTTCGGATTACATGGAGCGAAATATTATTTACAATCGTATCATCTGTGCACATACAGAAATGTCTATTTTGACAAAAAAATCCGACTACATAGCGTTGGAAAAAACAGTGACTGGCGGGTTTGAGATATAAAAATACTTGGGGCTGATAAACAACGAAATACTTGGGTGTGTAAAATAACAAGTACATGTGGTGGCAAATCACGCATGCATGTGGTTAGAGTCCCGAGAACATGGAATTAGGACATCAAAATGTGCTAACATATTGTAATGAGTAGTCTACATTATTGTACGATGACAAAGATATGGATAGATAACATGAACTATACGGAAAATATGAATGCAATATAGGGTTGGGAAAATTGAAAAGCACTAACATATTGTAAGGATGGGTCTAAGCCATTGTTTTAATAATGAAGGGTTAAATAGGCTACATAAGTTACACACACACATAAATAAAAAAACACGTCAAACAATTGAATATTCAATATACACACTTCAAGACCGCTAGGAAATGATTAAATGACTGACAATCAGAAATAATACAATGTTGGAGTACAATCAAAATGTTAGCTTATAAGGCAATGATTGTATCATCAAAAATGGTACGGTAATAGTCAGAAATAAATCAATGAATTATATTAAAATCGAGTAAACTTATGTCAAGTTAGACGCTGCCTATCGTTCTTCGAAAAAACTGAGTTCGTATTTTAATTATACCAAAACGACTGGAACATTTAAAACATAGAAATAGACAAAACGCTATTTAACACTTATGGTAATTGGCAACGACAATTGTGAGCGGTAGTAACAAAGAAAACATATGTATCTTCTGAGTAAAAACGATTAGATGGTGTCTCAATGTTGAGAGTTATGGTGGTAGTGGTTGGTGGTGGTGGTCGCTCATGCACAGAAATGCGTTTTCTTGTTATTGGTCTTATGCATTTAGCTTGTGTTTGCTGGCAAAGTTACCGTTTTGAATTGATCGGTCAACAGATGTTCATCAAGTCTATTCTTGAAGGACTTGTTGGATTCAAGATTTTTGAGGCTTGTTGGGAGGTTGTTCTAGGATTTTGTTCCAGTAATCGAAAAAGCTCGACAGGCAGTTTCTGTTTTCCTGTGTTCAACGTGCAGAGTTTCATTATTTCTTGTGAATCGATTGTTCTTTTCACCTCGAGAATATATATGCCTTTGGCTGCCGGGTGAATGTTTTTCTAGATTTTTTTTATAAATTCTGATCGACTCATGGAGTGTCAGTTCGTTGTCTACATTGAGCCACTCTAATTTTTCGAGAATAGGACTTACGTGGTCTCGTTTTTTGTGGTTCCCATCGCATGTTATTTTTGCTGCAAAGTTTATGCAACGTTGTACTTTCTCACTTTGGGTTTTGGTGCATTTCCCCCAAATTGAAAGGCAGTAGTTAATGTGAGAAAATATTAAAGCGTGGACAATCAGTAATTTTGATTTGAAATCTAATTATTTTTTTGCGGAGTTTACAAACAAAAGTGTTCCATTCAGCTTGGAACAGAGAGTAGTTGCTTGTTGTTTGAAGAAAAGATTGGGATCAAACCATACTCCCAGACTTATAACTTTATCTTCAGCAGGAATGTCAGATTTGCCTATCCCGATAGAGAAATTCATTGGAACTGCTTTTCTTTTTTGAGTTTGAGCCGAACAAGATGCATTTTGTTTTTTCAGAGTTGAGCTTGAGTCCATTTTTATCATACCAAGATTTCAGATTGGTTACGGCTGTCTCAGCGTTGTCTTTCAGTGCATTCAGATCCGACGGCTTTCGTGAAAGCAATATTTGAACATCGTCGACGTACAACATCATTTCCGCTTGGTTTTTCGGTAATTTACAGTCGATGTCATTTACAAAAAACAGGAACAACAAAGGGCCAAGTATCGAACCTTGAGGGACCCCAAAGGCAACTGTGGCCGAATTTGACATAGTTGCGTTATCGAGTTTAACTGATTGTTGTCGATTCATCAGATAACTTTCGAACCAAGTAGGGCCAATTCTGATGTCGCGGAGCATGCCAAAAAGAATTGTATGGCTTACACTGTCGAATGCTTTCGATAAGTCTAGCAATACTAGCAGAGATATCTGCTCCTCATCGAAGTTTTTGTACAGATCTTCAGTGATGCTCATAAATGCGTCTTCTGTTGACAATTTTCGCCGACAAGCATACTGGCAGGCATTGAACAGCTTGTTTGATTTGAGGTAGTCAATCAATCAGATTGATATTACTTTATCTAGAATCTTGGATAGGCAGGCAGAAGACTGATCGGTCTAAAGTTGGATGGTTCATTCTTGTCCCCAGATTTATGTATTGCTTTTATAATTGCATGCTTCCAGATCTCAGGAAAAGTTTCACTAGCTATGGAGATGGTAATAATTGTGCTGATATAAGGCAAGGTCACTATGAGGCTGTCTTCCAGATATTGTAGGGCTAAACCATCTATTCCTGGAGAATTTGTGTTTCTCAAGGCAAATACAGCTCGTTTTACTTCGTGTTGCGATACTTGCTTTGGTTTCCATTTGACGTTTGCTTCTTGGTCGCTGTCTCCATCGAAAGCTGTTGGACTCCATGTATCTGTTGCGTCGCTCTGTAATCTTTGATAAGCTTCCTGGGTCACCTCTTCAAAAACCTGTTTCCCAACTCCAGCGCAGTAGTTGTTCAACTTCTCTGAAGTTGCTTGAGTATTCAGATAAGTAGGCGAGGTGATCTTTTTTTTCGTAGGGAACAATTCTTTTCAATACATTCCACGTTTCTTTTGATTGTTTTTGCACTGTTCTAGTTCGTCATGATGGTATTTAATTTTTGCCCTCCTGACTTCTCGTTTGAATCTTCTATTTTGAATTCGATATAAGTTTAACCAAGTGATGCTTCGTTTTGCTCTGCGTTTGATATATTTTTTAAGTGCAATTTCATTTCGCAGATTTTCTGTAATCCATTTAACCGGCATGCTTTTCACTGTTTTAGTTTCCGTTGGCGCCACAGCGTTCAGACATGTGAGGAGATAGTCTGTGAGTAATTGAGCTTGCTCTGTGACGTTATCTGTGCAATGCATCGGTTTTATCATCTCGACGTTTGCCACTAGTCGTGCTCTGAAATTATCCGCGGTGTAATTTATTTTCGTACGACAGGTTATTTTGTATACCTGCTACCACTACCTACTACCATGTTCCTACTACTCCCTGTGCTGACTGATACTGACGATATTGTGTCTTTTATTAGAGACGATATTGTGTCCTGATTTTTGTGTCAAGTGAGAACATTTACTCTGTAATTGTCTGATAAATAACTAAATGATAATATTGAAACTAGATAAATAAGTGTAAAAAAACACGCACGTGTTAAAAGAGTACAAAGATTCCCCCAAACGACGTCTGAGGACGCCATCTACTCTGGCGGACTGCTCGGTCTGCTCTACCAGGATGAGAAAGTACGTCGGCGGAGAGGACGGGATCCTTTCAGCGAAGGTCTATGTCCTTGAGGAGCAGTTGCACACTCTCGTAGGTGAGTGTGTGGTGATGCGAAAAGAGATCGGGAGGACCAGCGAGTCGGTTGCAGAGATGAGAGCCGAGGTACGTAAGGTCTAAGAGGGCCTTTCTATTAAGCGTGATCTGGAGAGTTTCGCTGCAGACCTCAGTAAAAACTTACATTTCGATATGGAGAATGCTAGTAAGAGCCTGGCAAAACAGACGAGGAAGCTAGTATAAGTTTATGAGTTGGTAGTCCATGCTCTCCAGTTGGATGGAGACGCATCCCGGGAGGGATTGACGGAAAAGTCTTGGTGCTTTTGCTCTGACTTCCTACCGGGACGTACTAGGTCATAGTCTGCAACGGTTGCACGCATCCAACCCTAAACTCATTTAAGGGCTACCGGTGTTGGATGTGAGCTTTCAACTCCCTTCTACCCCTAAAACCGAACTCCGGGTACCTACTTCCCGTCAGGCCAAGAGGTCATCGGCTGACCCGAAATTGAAAACCGGGATTAAGCCGATACCTCGGACCAAGACATCCGCGGATCGAAACGGCACCCAACCTCGACGGATTGGCGTAGATTCGAATGGATTTCAGCAGGCCCAGAACCGTTTCAACATTCATAAACCGTCCCGCGGCTGTGATGCCACTGCAGAACTCTTTGGAGAGGTTCACCGACCTGGACAACAAAATTGAGACACTTGTCCTAGGTGACTTCATCGTCCGACATCAGGCGGTTGAATTTGCTCATAGGTTTAAGGCAAAGAGGCGGGTTATTTGCAAACCAGGTGCCACGATTGAGAAGATCAGAGGTTTCCTTAAAGAGACTAATGTTTCCAGCCGGGAAATACTCATAATATGCCATGTAGGCACCAATGAAGTTAAAAAGACAAGGCCGGAAGATCTGATAGGCAAGTATAGGCAGCTGATTTACAGTATAACCTCAGGGCAAAATCGAAACGAGTAGCCATCACATCCATCTTACCGCGAATGAATGATGATGACGAACTGCATAGCAAGTTAACCTATATAAAACGAACCCTCGAGATCATTTGCAAGCCCGAATGAGTATCCTTTATCAACTTGTTTGATGACGGTCGGGAGAGGCCCGATCTTTTCCTAAGAGACGGCCTACACCTGAATGATGTAGGAAATGTCTGACTTTGCAGACTACTCAACTTAAGCCCTAAGAAATACTATGCCCAAAAGTTTAAAGAGCCAGCGTGATTTAAACGGACCAGTTTTGGCAGCAGAGGACTCTACCTAGAGGACCTCGTGCCCGCAGCAAATTACCCGACGGTAGCGATGACCATCGGTCGCTCCAAGAGGAAGAAGCTGCGGCACGGTAGAAGAGTTGCAGGGCTCACAAGAAGGCAAATCTAGAGATGGTCAAGATCCTGGTCAACAGCCGCCAGGTCGAGACCCTCCCCATGATGAAGAAGTCGAAGACCGAGACACGCATTGTCTATAGGTCTTCCTCTGTAATGCGCAGTCCTATGTCCCTAAGACGGCCGAACTGAGAAGACTGGTGACTCTGTACTCATTTGATGTCATTGGCATAAACGAAACATTGCTCTATCTCATCAGTAGAAACCTGTCAGCAGAGATAATGCTTTCAAGCTACAAAATGTTCAGCATGGGCAAACCCACCCCTAGTAAATGATGGGCGGGTTTGTGCTGTACATAAAAGAGATACGGCATCCATTTTTTCGAGCAATGCTCGCCACAATTTCTTGCGAAAAAATCAAAGCAGAAATCAAAGGGACCCGTGCAACATTGAAGCTGGCATTGGTGAACCGCAACATCACACCATTGCGGAACAAGATGCTCAGCTCTATGCAAAGCTGGAAGAATTAGTTTCAAATGATCACGAGACTATCATTTTTGATGACTTCAATCTCCCTTATATTGACTGGGCAAGCCTAACTTCACAAGCCCCATGCAATAAACTAATGGAGTTTATCCCCGAGAATGGCATGACCCAGTTTGTTCGTGAACCAACCCGGGGAACAAAATACTGGACCTAGTCATGTCAACTGAGGAGGTGCTGACCACAACGCGGTGGAATTCACCATCAAAGTTCCCCGCCTAGCCCACCAGGGAGCTATACGCTCCCCAATTTTGCGCGAGCAGATTTACAGGGGATTAGAGAACAACGAAGTGCGCTTAATTTATTTTAACAACTCGGAGAAGGTAAGGTAGACGCTTGCTGCCGCATCCTCAGTGAGAGAGTTCGCGAGGCAAGCGACCGTTGGATACCCTTGAGGACGATTGATCCCGCTCAAAGGATCAGGCCCCCTTGGTGAAACGTCGAAGTTGCAAGAGCCTTAAACCGTCGCGTTCAACTAAATGCGCAACGAATGAGGGACAACACCACAGAGGCGGCAGAACTGCATCGCCTGTCATGCAGAACTTTCACTAGACTAGTCCGATCCTCTAAGCGCATGAAAGAGAAAAACATTGCGGATAACGTCAAAGAAAACCCAAAGGATTTTTATCGCTACGTCAATGAGCGTGGAATTGTTAAGAACTCAGTCGATCCGCTAATGAATGAAGATGGCGTCCTCAGATCGTCACCTGAGGACATGACCAGTGCCCTACATTGATTCTTCTGCTTAATGTTCACAGTCAACAGCCCCGGTTACGAACAAGATATTGTTTACGCTGGGGAAGTCAGCCTCAACGACATTGTGTTCACAAGAGAGGAAATTGTCAAACAACATGAGGGACTGGATATTTACAAATCGATTGGTCACGATGGACACCACCCAAGAGTTTTTAAGGAAACTCGGGATCAATTTGCGGATTCCCTGACACACATCTTCAATTTATCGATGACGAGTGGCGAGGTCCCCGAAGACTGGAGAATTGCCAATGTCACGGCGATCTTCATGAAAGGTGACCGACAATCGCCCAGCAACTATCGACCGACCAGCTTGACGTCGCTCGTGTGCAAAACCATCGAGCGATTGATACGAAATCATACCGTCAATCTTATGAAAGACAATGAACTCATTCACGACACTCAACACGGTTTCCGCCGCAAGAGGAGTTGTCTGACGAATCTGCTGAACTTTTTCAATGCGGTGATCAACGTATATGACCACCGCAAGGCAGTGGATGTCATTTACCTAGACTTCTAAAAAGCCTTCGACGAGGTGATGCACAGGAGGCAGTTACACAAAGTCTCTGAGCTCGGCATCGGTGGCAACGTACCCCGCTGGCTGCGCTCCTGGCTAGCAGAACGCAAGCAGAGTCAGCATTTGCCAGGCTTCGTTTGAGTGGTGCCATGTTACCTCTGGGGTGCTCCAGGGCGGCGTCCTGGATCCTATTCTCTTCCTTATCTTTGTAAACTACATGGATGCGGGGCTTCTGTCCAAGTTATCAAGATTTGATGACGACACGAAGCTTTGCCACCAAGCTTGGATGGAGATAGACTGAGTTGAGATTCAACAAGATCTCAAAAAAATCATCCAATGGTCGGAAGCGTGGCAGCTGTTTTTCAATGTTGCCAAATGCACAGTTATGCATATGGGGTGTCGTAATGTCAACTTCAACCACACGATGGCAGAGACCGATCTTACAAATGTTGACCATAAGGGAGGCCTGGGTGTCCTTATCTTGAAAGATTTGAAATGGGACCCGCAGGTCGAAGAAAGTTACAAGATAGCTAACCGTAACCTTGGTTACATCTCCCGTAACTTCCTCTGCAAAACGAATGAGATTGTATTTCCGCTGTACACGTCCCTCGTCCGTCCCCACTTCGAGCACGCAGTCCAAGTATTACTAATACCAGTGCGTGCTGCCTACGCTTGGCAGCACGCACCGGTTACCTAGTGAAATAATATTTGCTAGATGTCCCTCTGGCATCTCACCTGAATTATTAAATATTCATGGAGATATCCCTCTAGGATCTCACATGAAGCATATTAAATCTATATATAGCACCCAGTGCAAATTATTCCTTGAAGATGCCCCTCTGACATCTCATCATGAAATTTATTCCCTTCTACAATGCGGAAAACTAACCGCCTTCTCTTCTGTAGAACAGATTCGGGTGGGACTTGCTGCAGCAGAGAGCTGATCAACGTATAAATACTAACCATCTTCCCACAGATGTTCCAGAAAATGTCAAAATTTAAAATTCGAGGTTTGCTCTTTTTCGGATTAAAGTCTACTCTAGATGCTTGTCAAAATTCAAAACGTTGTGTTCCATTTGACTATTGTCTAAATTCAAAATGTAAATACTGATTTCCTGCCTTTGTTGGACTAAATTCTGCGATAACTGTTCATCAAATTGAAAAATATGTCTTATATGACTAAACTCAGGAGTTTCCATGAGCAAATTTTTTATGAAACTTGAAATGCTCTTGTAGGACCAATCACACGTGTTCAGAAACACACTCTACTGAACACTAGGAAGAACCACTCTCGAAAAATGGGATGTGGAGCTCTCCTATATTTGCACTTATCAAAATTTCACGATCATTTTCTGAAAATTCCGACCGACCTAGACTCTAGGTCAGCCAAGTGCAGGTCTTCCTTATGAGACGTCACTCCGACGTGTCACCTTGTAGTGCGACAGATTTCAAGGAACCACTTGCGTACAGAAAACCTATTCTTCTGAGCACATTGGGGAGGACCACTACCCGGGTAACTGGGTGTGGCGCTCCTCCCAAATGTGCACATACTTGTCAAAATGTAAATACCCATATGTTCCTCTGAAGTAGACTCAATGCCTAGTTGGGGTCCGTCTGACCCAACCTCTGGGGCAAGCCGACAGGCATGCGCTCGAGGAAAAGTATGAGTCCGTTGAGCGTATGGGCGTGTCCGTCTCTGCTCGACCGTCTGAGTTGCTATCGCCTGAAACCTAAATACTTCACTTCCCATTTCGTTCGCCCAGTTCCAGAAAAGTCAACCTGACTCTCTACCTTTTTTTCTCCGGGGCTGAAATGCTTCTGGTACTAGTAGGGTGGTAACTGGTATAGTGTTGATGGTAGTTGTGGTTTCAAGCCTTTCTATCCTTACAACCTTCTTTTTCTGTATGTGTGCGTGAATTTCTAAGACCTCGTTGAATATCCCATACCCTTCTTTCACTTATTTCAAGGAAAAACCCGACATGCGCACTCGTGCTCGTTTGCTTTTCTTACTCTAATAAAATCTAATCTATTACCTGGGGAATTTCAGCCAGGAGAAGAAACGATCTTGAGTCAGGCGACATTTTCAGGAACGGGGAGAACAAGATGTGAAGGAAAGGATTCAGGTTTCAGGCGGTCGCATCTCAGACGGTCGAGCAGAGACGGACACGCCCATCCGCTCTGAGGACTCATTCTTTTCCTCGAGCACATGCCTGTAGGCTTGTCCCAGAGGTTGGGTTTGACGGACTCTAACCAGATATTGAGTCTACTTCAAAGAAGCCCATGGATACTTAAATTTTGATAAGTATGTGCACATTTAAGAGGAGCACCACACCCAGTTGCCTAGGTAGTGGTCCTTCTCCATGTCCTCAGAAGATTTATTATTCTGCAAGCTAGTGGTTCCTTGCAGGCTGTCACACTTAAAGGTGAGACGTCGTAGTGACATCTCCTAGAATTGAGTTGCTCGTGGCCACTCCTATAAGAAACACGGTTTTTTAAATTTTGAAGTCTGTTTTAGTCAGATTCAGAGACACGAAGTAGTACTTTTTACATCTTGAGAAACAATTATCACGGAATTTAGTGCAGAAAGAGGCAAAGAAACGGTGATAAAAATTTGAAATTATCTCGAACACCTATGGAGAAGGGGTTAGTAGTTATAATACTGCAACAGCTCTCACCCGAATCTGTGCTACAGGATAGATGACGGTTAGTTTATCCACGCTGTAATAAGTTTAAATGTGAGATGCCGGAGGGGCATCTCCTATATTTCAAGGTGAGATGCCGGAGGGCTTATCCAAATTATATCATACATTTCTGTCGCAATGCCATATGGACATCGTATTTCAAGGTCAGATAGCAGAGGGGCCTCTCCACTAGGTAACCGGTACTGCTGTTACTTGCTCGCTAGCATTTTTTTAACATCTGTCTTCATAATTTTTTCAATTTCCCCTGACACGAAGTGAAAAGGAGAAGAAAAGAGAGAGTACCATCGTGTCGACATGATCCTTCAGTGGGAAGATACTCACTTACTGACTCAAAAAAGTATGATATCGTGGAATCTACGCCGTACAGTAGTGTTGAGCAAAGCTTTCCTCTTGATGCGGGTTTAACTTTCGAATACCATGAGGGTGTTGTGGGAAATGTTGTCGTTGCGGCTCATCGGCTATCGGCGATGGGTCACCGGCAGAATTTCACCCACAGTATGTTGCTCGCGATTTGTTAGCTATTTTTTATTTTTTCTTGCTCCCTACCAACAATGGGAGGGAAGAAGAAAAGAAAAGAGAGTCTACCATCGTGTCGGCAAGGTCCCTCCACAGGAAGATACACATTACCTCAACAATTGGTGATAGTTGTCAAATATACGCCGTACCGTAGAGTTGAGCAATTCCTCTCCTTTTGGTGCGGGTTCAACCTTCTCATATCATGGGGTGTGAATGTTGCCGTTACGGCTCACTGGCCCACTATCTTCTCCCATTTTTTCCTTCACTTCCTCCCCAGACAAGTAGGGCTGAAAAGGGAAGAGGAAAATACCATCGTGTTGGCAAGGTCCCTCTGAAGGAAAATACTCACTGGCACAACAATGGATGATTTACGTAGAATCTACGCCGTACCGTAGAGTTGAGCACCTGCCCTCTTCTTGGTGCAGGCCAGATTTTGGCATATCATTGTGTGTGGGGGTGAATGCTGCCCGTAATCGCCGCTGAGTAGTCGGCAGACTTTCACCCGCACTACGTAGTTCGTAACTGCTAGTTTTTTTCTTCTTTTTCCCTAAAAAGGGGAGGAAAGGAGAGAAGAAAAGAGTCTACAATTGTTCAACAGGGTCATTCCGTAGGAAGATACTCATTCCCTCATAAATGGACTGTATGCGTCGAATGTACGCCGTACCATAATTGTTGAGCAATTGCTCTCCTCCTCGTGCGTGTTTAATTTTCGTATACCCTTAGGGTGTGACGGTGAATGCTGCCATTGCAGCTCCTCGGTAAGCTCCGCTGAGTCGCCTGCAGTCCTTTATCCGCATTAGGTAATTCATAATTGTATTTATTTTGTCATTTCTGTTATTTATTTTTCTCTCCAAAGGAAGAAGACTGAAAAGGGGGAAAAATAAAAACCTGTTTACCCTCCATTAGAAGATATTCATTGCTTCAATAATGAATGATATAACTCGAATCTACGTTGTACCGCAGAGTTGAGCACAAGCCCTTCTCCTGATGCCTGTTTGATTCTCATATACCAAAGGCTCTGGCGGTGAATGCTGCAGTTGCAGCTCATCGGTAGTCCCTAATTTGCCGACCGATTCACCTAGTTGACAATAATTTTTAATCGTACCACATAAGAAAAATAAAAATATAAATAAAGAAAAAATATATATGTGATCCTTCTGAGTCTTTACAGCCGCATCAGTTGAGCAGGGCTCTCCTCTTAAGCGGTTTCGATTATCAGGATTCCGTAGTCCCTGCATCTGCTTGTCCGATGGCCTTGTAGGCTAGCGGGATTGGTGATTGCGAAACTGTTCCGGGCTCACACACAGTACCGGTGGTCCTGACGTGGGTTTAGGTATGGATGGTAGTCGTCGTAACATCTCTCACCTGGTGTATCCCAGTACTAATGATCGTACCGAGATGCAGTATTATCAGTCTGTCTGTAATCGCAATGAAGTATAATTACCAGTCAGTAATTACCAGTCAACGGTAATAGTAGAAAGTATTACGTTCTGATGTGGAGTTTTTCAGTCGCTGGAGTTGTTTAGCAATAGCAATCATTACATTGTTACTTAGAATGAAATTATGAGTAATAATTAACAATTACCATTACCATTGACGGTGTGATTATTGTTACTACTAATTAAATTATTGGTAATAATTTGAATTTCAAAGAGAGCCGTGTCATGCTTCTTCCCTATATCCCTATTGTTATAGTCACGACAGCTCCTGGGAAAGTCGTTTCGTTCTCACGTTAAGCAATTCACGGGGCACAGTGCTAGTCAAGCGCGTTTCTGAACTCATTTACGGATACAGATCCAACTAACGCAGCTTTCAAGTTGTTCCAAATCCGCGAAATTGAGATCCGGAAAAAGTGTTGCGCTTTAGTCTTAGCGAAACCTTTTTCCAGTAAGAGTAGTACTAGAATAGAAGTAGCAGTAGTACTAGAAAGTGTTCTCACATGCAGTCATTCGTGCAAGACAGAACGAATGACAAGCAAAACGCTAGTCATTTGTGCGCATTTCGTCAGATGGTAATTATTATTACCCTCCAGAAATTATATTAAACTATTTGGTTCTTTAAATGACTGCCATGTTATCAAATGGACTCTATTCCACTGATACAAATTGTTAAAAAAAAATCGATGACTCAAGATGAAGTGCACCTTTAAAGTCTCAATAAAACCCCCTCATCCTTTGATTCCTTCAGGTATCAATGAGAGTGTAACTTTTAAAGACTAATTGTGAGACACTTCGTCAGAGGCACTCTAGAAGTTGCCTTTGAGCAGGCCGATCTCTCCAAAGCCTGCCTGCAGACGCAAGTTTACTTCCAACTTGGGCGGATAATCTCATCCCCCATCCGAGATCGTTCCTCTTCTAAAGTTATGTGCATTGCATGGAGGCTATCCAGTAGAACTTTGCCATCAGCTTGTAATGTGGAGGGTTGTATCATCATTAGGTCGTCGAAGAAATGCAGAGCTCCTATTGGAACGTTACAACAACGTTGAGCTTCTGATTGGGTGTTAACCCATCAATGTGTCTCCCCAGTACTACAGGGCTCATGTTTGAGTGTTGATCTTTTATTAGGCCGCTCCATTAATACGGAGCTCATGATTGAGATGCATACTATCATTATGCAGTGAAAGTAATGCAACGTACTCGGTTGTGTTGGACTTTAATAAAGTCATGTCTGTAACTGAGTGATAATGGGTGAGAGTTTTACTTCCATCAGGTCCAGCCATCAATGCAGAGAGCTTGGTGCTCTGCTGTGATATCATCAAGTCCTGCAAGCAACCATTGAAAGAGTAGTGTACACTCGTATCCTGTCAGCAATATAGGGATCTACTTTGAGAATTGTACTGATAACTGGATATTGAATTCATCTCATTTTATTTGCTCAGGAATTTCATTTGAAATTACGTTGATTTGCCGGTAAGACATCTGTAATTTTGAGGAAACGTTGTTTAGCTGTCGTGAAATGTTCATTCACTAACCGTTGCTACCAAGATTCAGAATTTATCTGAGTCTCGTTGGCATGAAAATGATATCGGTGGGTTTAAATTGTTTCTCCCTAAACAATATTCCCTGTAAGTTTTTTTTTTATCGTGGAAACATGTGTTTTTATCTGATCTCATCCCATGGATCAGGTCGCGCCTGTTGTCAAGGACGTCCGTTGAGCATCATATCTTCTATGATTGATCAGATCGGTATTTTGTGTGGAGGCGTGTCTCACGCTGTTAAG
>SDVV010008440.1:0-17208 GCA_016164225.1 Gammarus roeselii | reverse complement strand
TATGTTGGAATTTTTATTGGCGTGTAATTTTGATAATGCGTGTATTATAATAACAATAATCTTGTGTGCCAGTCTAGGGTTATGATGGAATCTTTGTACTACCACTTTTTCTGTGGTCTTTCAATTCCAGGGCCACCCACCAGGGAGGTTAAACGCACCTCCAACCTGGAGACCAATCTGCAAGGCCTCGAACGCTACACAAACTACAGGTGAATATACTTGACATCATAGGGATAAGGTAGGAACTAAACATCTGTGGTATGTGAGAAATTGCTATTGATGTTTATATTTGACTGAAAAACACTTGCTTATCACATTGTTCTCTACCAGAGTGTTCCATTATTTTGTTGAAACTTTTCAATTGGCACTAGCAACATCAGTGTTTATCTCACTCGAGTGCTTCCACAACGGTTATCGCCACAGCATCAGCCAAGTTGTGGACTAACCTTCCTCGTTTGATTTCAGCATACGAGTGAGGGCGTTCAATGCCGCCGGAGACGGAAGACTGGCGCCCCCTGTCTTCTGTCGGACGCTTGAGGACGGTAGGGCACGAGCTTCAGCTTCCTCTATGCATCTAATACTTGAGATCAAAAGGCCAAATTGTTTACTTATGAAATTTTTCATCACGATTTGCCTCTTTTTGACATAGTTCCGGTATTTATTACCAATCCTGGCACATATTAAGATCGAATTGATGAATTTGTAACTAGAGTAATGTAAGAAATTTTACGTGTATTCGATTCCATTACTGACAACGACCGGACTGTAGATGACAACACCCTAATGGCAGCACCCTAATGGCAGCACCCAAATGGCAGCACCCTAATGGCAGCACCCTAATGGCAGCACCCTAATGGCAGCACCCTAATGGCAGCACCATAATGGCAGCACCATTAAGGCGTATATATACTCTATTCGATACTAGACTCACTAAATCTAAACCCAAATGGTCTTCTTCACCTCACCCACCCTAAGTCTTATGTCAACTATCCCCTTCCTCCAGTGCCCGGGTCCCCCGGCCCCGTTAAGGCAGTCACGGCAGGCCCCCACAGCGTGGTAGTGGGGTGGCACGCCCCCTCCCACCCTAATGGCGCCCTAACGCACTACACCCTCTTCTACCGCCCCCTCAACGCACATCAGGTGAGAGAGCGAGTGATCCACTTGCTGCTTTTTCGTGTGGATGAGCATTTAGCCACTGTTTGGATTGAGTGAGCTATCAGCTACTGTCAGGTGTGGATGAGCTTTTAGCCACTGTTTGGTTTGAGTGAGCTATCAGCTACTGTCAGGTGTGGATGAGCTTTTAGCCACTGTTTGGTTCACTGGTTTGGTGTAACTTTTTGTCCCTGTTTACAATACAATTTAGTAGTCCGGCAGATAAAATCGAAAATTTGGTTCGCAATGCCATCCTCCGTATCAATTACAAATATTTGAAAGTCGCGTGTACCTTGAATTAGCAACAAACATCTGGCATTTCTCGTGGTTACTGGAGCTCTCATTGCTCCCCCCTGCAGGCTGATGATTATAGTCAGTGAGGATACTTCACGGGATTTTAATCAGATTCGTGCTTTAGTTTAAATCGCAAATTAGCCTTGTTATACAGGTCAACAGGGTCCATGCCTGCGTCAACAATGTCTGTGGAGCTTCAGTAGTAACGCTGCAGCGGTTTTTCATGACAGTCTATCATTGTTGCTGCAGGCTACCAGTCGGGTCAGAGTACCAGACTCCCAGCGCCACTTTCCCTCCCCCATCGGAGCCCTGACCCGCTCCTCCTCCACCGACCACTCCTCATCCACCATCCTGTCCGGAACCGTCGGTGCGGCACTGTCCGACGTGCCATCGTCCCCCGACCTGTCTGAGATAGAGGCCCTGAACGCCCGGAGCGCCACCTGGGTGCAGCAAGTTGCAGAGCTGGACGGCCACGCTCACTTCGAGTTCTGGGTGACGGCCAACACAGCCGTGGGGGAAGGGCCGCCCAGCAGGGTCGTGGCCCAGGCACCCGCAGATAACGGTGGGCAGTGGGACCATCGACTACAACAAGATGTGTAGTCGGCATTCTTTAACTGGGTTTACATCTTGTATTGTAGCTACAAGGGGGAGACATGCAATACTAAGGTGACTAGTCCTTAGTCACTGTTGTTGTTTTTGTTGTTGCTTAGCCCCCGTTTCCACCTACGGCGGTGGAAACCACGCCACGCACCGCCTGAAAAGAGAGAAAAGGGTTACCGGCTTAGTTGCGTGGTAGAGCGCTTTTGCTGCCATCTGAATTGACTTCGTGGGCCACCCCTGTGGTATGGTAGTAGTCGTGGACACCAGAACATTGTTGATAATTTAAGCGTGCGAGAGGAATGTTTTGTAGGAGTGAGATGGTGATTGTTCACTCGTCCATGAATAAAAGTGTATATGTTGTGGCTCTAGTGTCTTGAAAGTGCCGGTGGGCCTGAGGCCTGGGCTGCGCACAGGCTGCGTTCACGACAACATCGCCAAAACGGCGCACGCAACGCCGTCCCCACCGACGAGGACATGAAACAGGGTGAGTTGAGAGACTTTCGCTGGGGCCGGACCAGACGCCGCCACCGTAGGCAAGGCATCTTGATTGAGTTGGCCGCCTGACTCGTATAGGCTCCCTCGTACGCGGCAGTCTTTGGTCATCATGTGCCACACAGGTGAATCAAGAACGGCTGATAGACCACAACAGCAGTTATTTTAATAATACTATTTTATTTTATTATTTTGTCATGCGCTCTGTGTGTGTACATGTTCAAGGAATTGATATTTTAGCTCTTCCTATCTCATTCGTTCTGTCGCATCTAACAATCGTCATAATATGTAGCGCATGTTTTTATTTTTACTAGCATATTAACTTCCTCCCTCTAAGACGGCAAGACGAGCGGTGAGGGGGGAGAGGCCCACGCTTCTTCGAACCCCGTTGTTAAGGTCGCCAAATGTGTGTGTTTGTATTACGGATGAAGCAAAGAGGAGAAAAATTGGCGATATGTTGTGAAGAGGACGTTTGACGTGCTTCGCTGAGTGAGTCGAGGTTGAAAGTTAAGGGCTAATGTTAGTCTAGTGTGGTTATTAGAGGGAAGTCGGGTATGCAGGAAGGTCGGGCGCAAAAAGGTTAGGTGTTATTGAGTGGCTGATGGCGTTACGAAGTGAAAGAAAATGTTCTCTATATTGATATAAGCAAAGGTTACGATAGGTATAGAAAGATGGGCGTTTGTGAGTGCTTATGGGCCAGGTAGCGAGAAAAGTGAGTGGGAGAGGGAGCATTTTTTAATGTTTGATCGAGTGTATCGAGAGCTTTGGAGGTCAATACAACGTGGTGGAACTGGGAAACCTAAATGCTAGAGTTGGAGATGTAGTGGTGGGGAATGTGGTTGCGTGGCTTGGTGTTCCCGGCAGAGATGACAAAGGAGGAAACCTGATAGATTCGTGCATGGAGCAGGAGCTGGTGCTAGGAAACCGCTTCTTCAAGAAGCGAGATTTTCACAAATGCACATGGGTAAAGATTGCTCATGGTGCAGTGGTGGAGTTAGCGCTGATGAATTTTGTGTTGATTTCGAGGAGAGTGTTCCGGAGCTTGTTGAATGTGCGGGTTAAGAGAAGGGGAGGGAGGAAAGAAGCTTGAGAGTGAAGCAGATGTGGAAAGGAAACTAAAGAGTGAGATAAGGTAGAGAGGCAGTGAATGTGAGTGAATTGAACGTGATGAGCAGGGCTGAGGAGTTATAGGTGACCTTGTAGAAGAATTATGACATTGTGAGGGAGCAAGTCTTTGGAAATATTCAGGAAAAATGAGAGCTGTTTAGAGATTTTAAGATGTGCGAAAAATGTTTATGGTGTTCGTCGTGTAAGCAGATGCAGGAGGAAGGGTCACTAGGGAGAGTGAGATGGCGGTGGTGCAGAAGAGAAGAGCTTTTGGGGAGTTGTTGCAGACGAGATCGGTGGTGGCTTATGACAACTACAGCGAGAAGGGATAATAGGTGACGCGTGTGGTGAAGAGAATAAAGAAGCATACTGATGCTAGGGGGAGTAAGCAGTTGTGTGAGAATTTTGAGGAGAAAGATATTCTGGAAAGAAGTGAAGAGGGTAAGAAGAGGGAAAGAGGAGGTTGTTAAAGATATAAACGCCCGGCTATTATTTGAGAGTGATGATGTACAGTAGCAAAAGAAATTCGTTTAAGGCTAGTCTGTAACCGAAAAAACAAATTCGACTTTTTCAACTTGAAATTTAACTTCACTTCTCTTCCACTCATAAGAGCCATATGGCTTACATTGCGCTTCTGGTTTTATTCGAATGTATACTGAAGAGAAAACATTACAGAGATGCTTTTACGAGAGAATCTTGCTAACATCCGCTGAACCTAGTGTTCGACCGATTTAGACCTTTGAGTCTTTCAACTTTACTAAGGAATCTCAAAACTTTCAAGTTCCTCGACTGTCCTCGAGTTTTTAGAAAAAATAAACTTTGTCCACTTGGCGACGCGTGGCGTCTTGCGCCTATCGGTCTAAATGTCTCCCAGGTACCGGGTGGCGCGCTCGGCCGTCTGCCGGCCTAAACCCCCAACCCACTTCCTTTCTTTATAAGCGTGAGCTGGCTTGCCCAATCATTCATTAGTCGCTCTGGCTTCGGACGCAGAGCACTCCCGCTTCACCTGATCCTGACAGATCATAGCACCTTCTCGAAAGGCAGGATTCAGTGCGCGGCGGCCCATTTGGGTTGTGGAGAAGTGAACCACTGCCCCAAGAGCCACAGATGGGGTCGGCAATTATTGCCCTGCCGCACTGAATTTGCTCTCAGTGAGCTGCGTTCCACAACACGACAATTTGTCGATACTGTTCTCGACAAAAATTGTCATGACAGAAAGTTGTTGAGACAGAATGACACGACAAATTGTCTATACAGTTCTCGACAAAAATTTGAAACAGAAATTTGTCAAGATAGAAAGTTGTCGAGACAGAAATTTGTCAACATGACAATTGGTCGATACAGTTCTCGACAGAAATTATCGAGACAGATATGTGTCGACACTACAATTTGTCGATACAGTTATCAACAAAATTGTCTAAACACAATTTTTTTTTTCGACCTAGCTAATCATAAAAATTTTGGTCGGCTAAAAACTCTTTCCGCAAAATAGTGTGTTATTCTCATACTCTCGTAAAAGTCTCTACCTCCGACTTATACTTCTCTCTCCTTGATCTCAGAACATTACGGAAACACCTTCCCGGCCCACCTGCTCCCGATGTGCCTGTTCTCTGCCCAAAAACGACCTCCATACCACCTGCCTGAGATACTCCAGCTGCTTCGCGGGACACGTGTATAGGTCAGCACGGTGCGTCATCTGCCTATCGGTCATGAAAGCGGCCCCAGGCAGTGCGGGCTACGAGGCTTTCCTGAACAGAATCGGTCCATGAGACGGAGATACTCTGGCAGCGCCACATCGGACACAAGGTTCTTTATGCAACCTGACTCCTGCCACCGTACACTTCCAGGCACGCAACGAAACCCACCTCGCTACTCGGAGACTAGCAAACGGAAGGCAAAGGAGGACAGCACGGCAGCAGACGACCCAAGGCGTCTCTCCCCCCATTCGTCGAGGGGATCGGGCAGGGATAGCCCTACTCACCTCGCGGTCCCCTATCCCCGACGCGCCTGCCTCACCCTTGGTTTCTGGGTCACAGATGCGCGACAAAGGACGCACCACCCTCGGCAATCTCGGCGCGCACTTCCTCATACGGAAAGAAAGCACGCTGGACATGTCGCCACCCAACCAGGAGAGGTTTCACTCCCAGCGGGAGTACACCCCGGGGGACCCGGGCCTGCTCTCTGTGTCAATGCGGACCGCATTGGACGAGGGAACCGCAACAAGGCTCAAGACATTGATCCACTCACGCACAGACCGCGTTCACGACACCAGCCTCCTACGGTACCATCACAACCTCCCCAGCTTTTGAACGGTATCCAGGTGCGCTCAGGCGGAGCTCCCCGATGACGAAACACCGCTCCCGCCTCTCCTTCTTGCCCGGAGGAGAGGTGGTATGTACCTCCCCTCACCGCGACGTACTCAGAGGGATTGGTGAGCTGCGACTATGAGGTCTACGCCACAGAGCTCTCTAACAATCTGTTCACTGTTCATGAGAGAGGCCTTTCTGCTACTCGTCCGTAGGTCCACATCTTTTCTGCCGCCAGCAGGTTCGAAGAAGCTTCTTCTCCAGCTTCTCAATAGTGTTTTTGCGGTTGAGCAACCCTCCCATCGTGAGGTGACTGTCAGAGAAGACGGCCTGTTGGTCCTAGAACGTATCCCAAATGCACTACCCAAACTCCTCGAGCAAATCAATACCACCCTGCCCAACGGGTCGGCACCGAAGGACCTCGACGCTTGGTTAAACATGCAATTTGCGCTCACAACTCACCGCCCCGTAGTCAAGTCCCTGATGGAGTTCGCGAATGCTCCGATCCTCTCCCCGAAGGCTCATTTCGATGCCACAAAGGATAAGATCGCTTTCCCGGTCCAGCACATTGCCACAGAAGCACGTACCCTGGACTTTCGACTCTGCACGCAGGTGGCTCAAAACCTGAGCGGCTGCATCCTCGGCGCATCACTGACGGGGATTCTTGAACGCATCCGGACTCCCGTCCTCAACTGGCACGCCAGTTACCCCTCAGTCACTGCGTTGTCTGGCAGAGCTCACCGCAGGCTCCGCTCACAAGCTATGGTCGGGGTCCCTCTTTGACGCTGCTCAGTGGAGATACCAGATTCGGCTTCATACGCTGACAGGCTCGCTCCGGAATCCACCCGGACCGCTCTTCTAGCAGGGTCGGTATTTGTACCTCAACTATTCACCGACGGGGCGATTTTACATGCTAGCCAAACGCTGGACACTTCCCGTACCAGGACAGAGGTCCTCTCATTCATGGGCCACACAACATAAGGTTTCGGCACGAAGCTTCTTTCGTGGCTGACCCTCACCGCCAAGGGTGCGCCCTACGTTCCAGCAGGACGTTAGGCAACCCCAAGGGAGGTGGATGGGCTTCGGTACGCCTCAGACAAGCTCCAGGCCCCGCCCCCGCCTGCCCTGGGGGCCCGGGGACGCACCCAGTACGTTCCAGGAAAGGGTAGTCGCGTAGCGGGTCGGGGAACCTCGGCAGACAAACGACCTCCTCTTCCCGTTCACAGGCCGCAGCTAACCACAAACAGCGGAACCGCCCCCCCCCCCTTCCGCAAACTCTGACGTTCTGCCAGCAACCCTCAGGAAACGCCTTGCGCACTGGACCAATGCCACGCCCTTGGTCAAACGCATTATTGCCACAAGCCCATCCTGGAAATGGACGCAACGACCCCCCCCCTCCCACTCGATTACACGGTCTCCCACCGACAACGCGAGGATGTTCTAGAACCCCTCGTATTGGAATTTCTGCGCAAAGGCATAGTCAAGGCGGTTCCCAGACAGCCGGCTTTTGTATCTCGCATCTTTATGGTCCCCATGGCCTCGTGAGGAGATCGACTGGTGATCGACCTCTCCGACCTCAACAGATACATCCCGGTATCCACGTTCTGCATGACCCACCCTCAGCGCATACGGGTAGTGCTGAACACCCCTCTCTGGTTCACCAAGTTGGACACCAAGGTTGTTTTCCCGCACGTCCCAATTCATCACAGGTCCAAAGTTCCTAGCCTTTAAACTGCGAAGCCAACTGTACCTTTTCTCGGCCCTCCCATGCGCCCTCAACCTGGGACCAAAAATCTTTACAGCGATCGCGAAGCTACCCCTTTACTTGTCCCACCAGGTAGGGATAGATGTGGCCTTCTACATCGAAGACTGGCTGCACCAGGCACCAACAGCACATCACTGCCGGCGACTTTCCCTCAAGCTCGATTGTCACGTCCACCGGGGGAAGTCTATACTGGAACCCACCCAGCAGTTCGACTTCATGGGGGTAACACTCAATAGAGAGGCCGGGCCCGTCGCCCTGACCTCATAGCACATCGACCGGCGCAGGGACATGGCCACAGATATACTTCCCAGCAGAACTATCTCGCTTCGACAGCATCAGAGTTCCTTCGGCCTTATGTATTAACGAACACCTTACCTACGCCATGCTCACCGCTTCCTCAACGGAGAGGTGCTAGCAGCACGATCCCTGCGCCTATCCCGCTAGCCCAGCCACCTCAACAATCCCTATCCCCGCGCGGTACAGCACTGGAGCAGCGAGGCTTTCTTCCACTCCCACGTCCCGTTCGTAATGCCTCCACCAAAGCACCTTCTGGGGATGGACGCATCGGGCGATGCGCGGGGGGCTGTATGCTGCAGCGACCAGTAGTCTTGGCCGCTGGTCGCAATTGGGATGCATTGGCCAATTACGTCGATGGTATCGCTGCCCATCGTACATGCGCCGCGGGCACGAGCTCATTGGCACCACACTACAGTCCGAGTGTTGCCAGACAACAGGGTGGAGGGGTAGCCATGGCGAATCACTTGGGCTCCAGCAAGGCTTCGGCGTTGCAGAAGTTCGGAGCTCAGCTCCTAAGATCCTCCAGCACCGTCACCTATCGCTTCTTGCAACCTACCTTCCCGGATCGCAGAACGTCTGAGCCGATCAGCTCTTACGCCTCTGCCAGTAGAAACAAAGCGGACACGAACGCCTCAAGACTTCGCCCGCCTCTCTACTCCGCGCGGGACTCTGCAAAATAGACTCCTTCGCGCATCCGGGGAAACTACAACTTCTCTCTATTTGCAGCTCCGTTTCATCACCCACGAGCAGCTTTCGTGGTTTCTCTCCAATGCGATGGGAAGCAGTGAACGGACATATACCTGTTCCCTCCGTGCAACCTGACCCTCCAAATGCTCCACAAGCTCGAGACGTACCGCTACAGCGACGTCCTCGTAGTACACGACCACCCCAACACACGGGGGGAGCCAAGGTCGTCGCGTCCTTCAGCGACTTTTCGCTCGCCCTCGACGTCTTTCAGTGCGTCAAAAGCAGGGAAGTGCCTCTAACAGCACAACCCTCCTTGACTTATTCAGCACTAAGTTTTTCATAACGGTGCTCACTATCAAATACAATAGATCGCTTGCAGACACCCTGGCTAATACGCACAGGCAGTCCACACAACGCCAATACCAAAGCTTCTGGACACGTTTTCAGGCGTGGCGATGCGCCACGAAGGTGCACTCCATCAACCAGTTCACCCTCTTCACGTCTCTGCACTATGCCGGCAAGCAGAAGCAGCTAATTCCACGTACAGTTTTGGCTTACAGGAATGCGCTTCATTTGCCTCTCTTTCATCGGTCTGGCGTCACGACTCGCGAGGCGATCTTCAAGGACCTGGCAAAGGCCCAGTTTCATGCATACCCACCACAAAGACATTTCGTGCCGCAGTGGAAGCTGGAGCAAGTTCTCGACACGCTCGCCTCTCCTCGCTCCAAAACTCAAACGACGTCAGTATTTGTGCTCTTTCAGAAAACTCCGTTTCTCGCCGCTATCGCAGCAGGAAACAGGGTCTCTGAAATTGCGGGACTATATTTCTTCAAGAACCCTCCATGCAATGATAAGTCCAGGTGCAAAACCAGACCCTCACCCACACGCCACCGTTCATCTCTATCGCTTCACTGCTGCCGGATGGCCGAGCACACGGCCTGTGCCCTATGACTGTACTCAAGCCTACGTAGCACGATGTCCGTCGAACAATGACTTGTTTCTCATCCATCCCACTACAGGCAAACCATCCTTGACATCATCGGTGGGGCATTAAATGTGCTCGTTTATCAATGAAGCCACACCGCGTGCCTTCACTAAAGCTCAGGACACCAGAAAATCTGCCTCATATCTCCCTTAGACGAGCGGGGTCCCTCTTCAAGACCTCATATCCAAGGAGCTCTAGAGGTCGCCTCACGTGTTCGGGCACAATTACCTCTTTGCAGTGGGGAACCCTAACCAACCTTGCGTCTCACTGAGAACCAAGTGGATAGTCCCTCTCGCTTCAATTGCTTATGACATTACGCTAGCTAATGCCAGAAACTTTGGTACACATAATGAGGTATGTGTATGGATTATCTTACCATATCGTTCTGAAGTACTCAACGCTACGGCTTCGGGATGAAGACGTCGGATTCCTCAGTCTATAATTACTTTATTTGGCTCACTGTACGGCAAGTTTACCTTATTAGCTATGGTACACAGGGCATATAACTTCAATATTGAGGATTCTCCTGCCACTACCTGTCTGTGCCCACTCATCCTAGAAGGCAGTATATATCGATGTACATAATTACTATGTAGGTGCTCATACTCTAGGCCCGCATTTTATTTGGCCGATATGAGCTCGTATATTGGCTGTGGTAGGCACCAAGCAATATTTGTATTTGCCAATGATTACAACCATTTATACAAACGGGTTATCATTTCCTTACATGGCAAGCGCTTCTTTAGGAACACCCAGTTTAAGATGCAGCCGATCCACCCACCTTCTGTGCTCCTCTGGCATCGGCCAGCTTGCGCTACATGATGGTATTTTCTATGCAAACCATGTGGCTCTTACGAGTGGAAGAGAATATAATTTTTGTTGTCTCGATAAAAAGCTATTTCTCTGTAATGAGTAAGAGCCATATGGGGCCTCCTCCTCCCCCTGTTATCTTAACTACGCACCAACGTCCCCTTACGAGAAGCAACTTCGCTAGACCTCATGAATGATGGGCAGGCCAGCTCACGCTTATATAGGAAGGAAGGGAGTTGAGGGTTGCAGCCGGCAGATGACCAAGCGCGCTTGGGTATCTGGAAGACATTTAGACCGAAATGAGCAAGACGCTCCGCGCCGCCTAGTGGACAAAAGTTTATTTTTTCTAAAAACTTCAGGACAGTCGAGGAACTTGTAAGCTTCGAAATTCTCGAGTAAGGTTAAAAGACACGAAGGTCTAAATCGGTCGAAAACTACGTTCAGCGGATGTCGTCAAGATTCTCTCGTAAAAACGTTTCTGTAATGTTTTCTCTTCAGGATTCATCGAATAAAACCAGAAGCGCAATGCAAACCATATCGTTCCTACTCGTTACAGAGAAATAACTTTCTAACGAGAGAATCGAGATAAGAAAAGTTATGATTTTTCCTCACTCATTTGCAGTGCCTGCAGAGATCCTCTCCTTTGGTGGTTCTGCAGTGGGAGTGGCGGGGGGCTCCCTCAGCCTGCCATGCCCCACAATCGGCTTCCCAGACCCCGTTATCAGCTGGTCTGCACCTGGCCAGGCGAGTTGACACAGATTTTAACCAACTACAAGTGATCTATTTGACTGCCATCCATTTTTTTTAAATCCCGCATCTCAATTATTTTGTCAACCTAATGACGACATATTTAACTTGATGCTTCTCATCAATTCGTATCATCACGTTCTTCAGTGTATTCAGCTTAGCATTGTGTAATATTTAAGAACACTATTGATATTGACCTTCCATTGCACACTTCTACCGTGTACCCAGTTTAACCGCTGACTTGACCTCTTCGTGCTTCCCTGTCCAGGTCCACCCACCCCACAATAGCCTGCTACTAACCAACCTCCGGCCACATCACTCTCTCAACTACACCTGCACTGCCCGCAACACCCACAATACTGCCCACATCGTGTGGGCGGTGCGGGTGGTGGGGCGGCCCCACCCACCCACTCCGTTCGTGCAGTTCAACACCGAGGCTGCCATCCACATCACGTGGACGCCTTCGGGAGAAGATGGAGGCATGCCAGTCGTTGGTAGGTTTAGACCCTAGGCAACTGTTAGGTTCACGGGCCGCATGGAGTCACGGTCCAACCCGAGGGGTCATCACCCTTATTTTCCTCCAACTCGCTTCTCATTTTCCTTTAAGTCACCTCTTATTTCCCTTCAACTCACCTCTTATTTCCCTTCAACTCACCTCTTATTTCCCTTCAACTCTCTTCTTATTTCCCTTCAACTCACCTCTTATTTCCCTTCAACTCTCTTCTTATTTCCCTTCAACTCTCTTCTTATTTCCCTTCAACTCTCTTCTTATTTCCCTTCAACTCACCTCTTATTTCCCTTCTACTCACCTCTTTTTCACGTATCACTATCTCTCCTCTTCTCCCCATCCTGAATTTGCTTTACTTCTACTTACCTCAGTAGCATCTTATGTTTTAATTCAAATTTCCTACAACTATAGTCGTTGCGCACACATACATACAAGCACGTGCGCACGCTCACTCAGGCACGCACACTCAAACACACACATTCCGGTCCTAACTATTCTCATTTCGGGTGATTAATAACAGCCAAGTGCGGTTGTTCTTTTATGCAACCTTTTTCTACAACTTTTAATTTTTCTGCTCTTCATTATTGCTGTTATCATGCATGGGATCCACGTTGTCTGTCTCTTCTTTATCTTCTCCCTCAGCAGGTGTTTGTTAATTCTCCTAATGCCACCGGGGAGTTCTGGGACCATATGGCCTCAACACTTTAGGAGTTCCTGTACCTCATGTGGCACCCGTTCGCTGCGTAAAGGACACTGACTTTGCGCAATAGTTAGCCTAACTAAATATTCAGAAATAAAAGTTAAATAGCTTGCTGTAGCACTGTTTACTGGTTTGACATTCAGCGCCAGAAGAACGATGGCTCCAGTGAGCTAAAACGCCTCGTCACTCAAGTCTAATCTTTAGACGGGAGATCATCTTTCGTTGATCTCCTCGTTCGAGAGAGATCAGTGGCATGCCATTCGTTGGTGGGTTTTAGTTTAGTTCTGAAAATTCATAACTCGTGCACTCATCCTGATCAAGTCATAATTGTTCTAAATTTCCAATACCAAATATTTTATTCCACCTTTTCTTTCGACCCGTAACCGCGTTAAGGGTACGCTAGTTAACACCCAATTCATCCCACTTCTACAGCCTACATCATTCGGTACATGCTGATGCGGCCGGACTCAGACGACGCCGTAGTGGAGGACCTCACTCTCGACGGCAGTGAAGCCTCTCTTTTCTCATGGCGCGAGGCCGAAGTGGAACCCGGACAGAGCAATTTTGCGCTGCAGGAGCTCTCGTGTGGCTCCACCTACCGGCTGCAGCTGCTGGCCACCAACGTGGTCGGCAGGAGTGAGCCGTCTGGGCGCGTCACCACCAGGACCAGAGGAGCAGGTGATGGCTTGGAGCAGACTGAAGGATGTCACATTTTGCCTGCATCCTGTTAGGTTCAGATGGATAAGCATAAAGTGAACTGTTGTTAATTGTCAGAATTCATTAGCTTGGATGATGATTATTTTTATCAAGTTGGTAGACTTTAATTAGGTGCTAACAAAATTTGATTTGTAACTGTAGGTATGTAACATCAGCATTTAGTAGAATATTGTAGAATCTCAGTTGTGGAACGGTAACCCTCTCTTTTTCCATATGTATCAACTTCAGATAATATACACATTCAGATCTTCTACGACATCTGTAATCTCACTATGAATGTCATTTACCTTAATGTGACGTGTGACACCACACATCTATGTGCATGGCCCATCTTCTTGTGAACATCACCCATCGCGTTCGTCCCTTGTACCCCAATCATCCTCTCGTAGTGCCCCGTGCTCCGCGCTGGCAGGACCTCCTGTCCATGAACTCCTCGGCCATCCACGTACACCTGTACACGTGGGTAAACGGTGGCTGCCCCATCACGCTGTACACCGTCGCTTACCGTCCGTGGGGCACGTCGCCGGGGCAGCAGACCACTCAGGTCAGTAGGCTGACGGGGCCAGAGCCAACATGGTATACACAGCTACCTACCAAAAAGCAATTTAATTACTGAACATTGCGTTCAGTAGTGTAGTGTGCTAAATAATAATTTCTGCGCACTGTTTGAAGACTATTTATCATATATTCTCAGTTTTGCTTGCTGTTGAAGCTGGGGACAAGCGACGTCGACTTGTCGGAGGTGAGCAACCTTGCTGTATCGGCTTCAACTTTACTGGGCTATTCTAACCCAGTATATAGATTTGTAGAATCATTCGTATGACATTTCTAGTGAACACATTTTGAAAACAAAAACCTTCACCATTCAGTCGTGTTGATATTCAACTCATCCCGTGTTCTACAAAGGTCTCTTAGATCTAGGTGTAGCGGGCATGTGTTCTACGCCTCGTGTCCTAAATAACCTGTTCCTGGTACTGCAAAATCTACGAACTCCCTCCTTCACCTCGCTTCACTCGACAGGACACTATAAACCTCACCTCACGGCACTGACCCCTCCCATCTCCCTCCCCCTTTTTGAAGGTGGAGAAGAGGACCGAGTACCCAGGCACCGAGGACACTGTTGTGCTGAGCGGCCTGGACTCCGGGACCTGGTACCATGTGACCCTCACGGCGCACAACTCTGCAGGGGCCACCACCAGGCTCTACAAGGTGGCGACGGCAGCCATTACAGGCGGTGAGTGGATACGCTTGAAGAAGTGGCCCAGTGGTTTTCCAAGCGTAAAAAACTTTTGGGATTGCGTTTTTACTGTGAGATTGTGTATTGCTACTGCAGCTTCTCTTCTTTTTAACCGCACACTTTCTTTCGAAGTTGCGGTTTTGGGCTCTTCTCACATCACTGCATCATAAAGTTTAGTTTACCCACACTACCAGCAAACTTTCTGACATGTTCCGTTTGTCACAGCCTTGGTGTCTCCCTCACCCGTGGTGGAGGTGGTGGGGGAGTCTCGTGTGGGAGACTCACTCCCGCCTTACCTGGAGCCTCACGTGCTGGCGCCAGTACTGTCGGGAGCCGTGTGTACGCTGGCCTTACTACTCAGCGCTGCTATCGCAGTCACGAGGAGGTGACTAGATTAAATTAGTGCTGTGTTCATAAGTTTTATTTAATAGACTTTCACTGTAAGCTCTTTATTCATCTAAATCAGAGGAAGCAATAAAATAATACCTTAATTAGTACTTCGTGGGAACTACAATACCACAAAAAAGGTCCATCGGTTAGGACGCGTTGTCACACCTAATAAAACGGTTAATCCAGAGAGAAGGGTTTCCGCCGATTTGTCTTCAGCGGTTATGACGTGTTAGCCACGTTGGTCCCAGATTGAGAAAGGTGGCAGAGCTTATGTACATACGTGTGATTCCTAATGTAGACGTGTGTGTGTACAGCGAGGTGCATTATAATGTGGAAATAGATTCATTCGAGGTAGTCTTGCCCCAACACTCATACGGCCTCTACCTGTCCCGTGAAATTAATGAAAACAAATATATATTATAAGTGTGCTAAGACCTCTGCCCTTGTTTCAATTATATACATTAGAGTGACAGGAATTTCTACCATGTTGGAGTCATCGTGCTATTTTGAAGGCCACTTTGTCATTAAAGGCTGTTATTAAGAGCTAATCATTGAACGTGAGTGAGCGTATGGGCCTTCATGCCATCCTCGTATGCCACGAGCACTTCAAGCATCAAGAAAACCGGGTCGAACTGGAAGACTGACGATATTATGGCAGTGGCGCCCATCTGTTATTTTGAAATGCTAACTTGAAAACCAGCTGGCGTAGAACTAATTATGTAACCACATGCGCGTGTTCTGCTTTAGAGCTTAAAAAAAATACTCTGGTAAATATTGTTATAATTTAGTTGGGTCGCAGAGGAGTTATGATCCGGTTCAACGTGAGTAGGTTCTAAGATCCTACTACGATGGTTAGCAGCCCATTATAACTTCCTTCAGCCCCTCCTTCTGTGACCACCAACCCCTTGTCACCCTCTAGCTTAAGATGTATCGGCTACATGTCTACGCATATATACATTTAGAACGGCTGAGAAGCAAAAGCAGGACAATCACATGTAACTGTTTCTAGGAGTATCATTAAGTCAAGTCCTGTTCAAATCTTTCCCGTTCATACTTTACGTACCCAGCCGCTCCTGCCTGTCGCCTGCTCCCTCTAAGACGCGTCCTCGAGAGCCCCTCCCACCCGACGTCGCCGAGGGACGAGGGCTTGCGTCCCTAGGGTCCTTGTTCACCAGTCGTGGCACGGCGGTGAGGGACACCAGCCGCGAGCAGCTCTCCCCGGCCCGGGCTAAGCAGGAAGAGGCTTACAGAGGTGTGACAATTGCTGATACAAGTTGAAACACTTACGTTCTTAATCTATTTACAAATTCGGAATACCAGCTTACATCGTCCATGAAGAAAAGTATCCTGATTCCATGTTAACAAAAAAGATTTTATGCTCAGCTCATGGACATAAAGAGTCAATTAGCGTCAACATTTTTATGAAGTTGAAAGTATTAGAAGACTAGTTCATTTATCCTACATTTGTCGTTTTTCCTTCTGTATTTAATGAATAAAATGTTCGATCTAATCATTTTACAAATTATTTGTTATTGGGCTTACAACTTCTGTAATGAAGTCACAAACAACCTTTAATATAATGTGCATTTTCTTAGCCTAACCGATCAAGTTGCTCTTTATTTTTGCGTCACTCACACTGTGTGTGTGTGTCTTTCGGGGTCACAATTGATCTTAAATCAAAATACATCAATGCTATTGTTTCTTCTTATATATGGAATGTTTCATTATTAACTACTTGTCCAACGTTTGATGTTTCTTTCCGTAACTTTTTCCATAACAATTTCATAATGGAATGGAATGTGAACTTTGTCTCAGTGTGTACAGACCAACACCTTAAATGTTTCCTCATGCCGTCTCTTGGATGTTATTCAGTGTTCCCTCCTTATTCTTTGTCAATTGTCAGTCTATGTCACATCCCTCCCTCTTGTCAACCACTTCTTATCGTTCCTTGTATAAACAGTCTATCCATAATGGCCCCGGTACAAAGTTACCGGACTTCCTTTGCGGACTGAGCATATAATTATTCTTGCATTGTTCATTGGCCGACAGTAGATATTGTTTACATGCTTGAATTTCATTTGAAATGTCAGATAGAACATTATTCGTTGCTGCTGACCTTAAAAGCTGACCGCACGGCGTCCGTCGCTTGCCCCGGTGGAGGCTCGAGCGAATAAGCATGTCACGATGATGCCTCTGCTCGCAGTATATCGCTGCTTCAATTCTTGTGAATGTTGGCTGGATCTTTTTCATTATTCTGCTAACATCATTGCATTGTTCCGCTATATAAAGGCAAAGGAGATAAAAATGAATGCTGCAACTCGAGAGGTATCAGTCTGTTATGTGTTGTTGGTAAGTTGTACGGGAGAGTGCTGATCAAAAGGATTAGAGACAGTACGAACTGCGCAATTGGAGAG
>SDVV010008439.1:0-17208 GCA_016164225.1 Gammarus roeselii | reverse complement strand
CTGCTCCAATCTGAAACTACAGCAAAAAGTCTACAGCTTCTTCTATGACTCTCTGATACCCAAACACGGTGACAACGTCTCGCTCATCTACTCTGACACAGACTCATAGCTGTCCTAGTTCAAATGTGTGGCAGACATTCAGACGGAAAAAAAATGCGGCAAGCTCTTGTTGCTGAATACATGGACTTCTCCATCAACCTCAAAATAATCCCTTCCACGGTGAATCAAAGAAAGGACAACTTTACTAGGTAATTTCTAAGCAATCTACCACGGTTATATAATAAATTTAGAGGTACCACCCAGTCCCGGTACAATACTTCAGACATACCATGCATCTGTTTAGTCCATCATCTCTGAACAAAGTCGAGCTAAGTCACGTCCTGGACATAACTAAGAATCTATACACAGGTACAGTTGTCATGAATGGGCCTGACATGAGTCACAAAAAGTGTGGTCATATAAACCTGGTCATCTGTTCACTGACGACCTAAGTAAATCACGACAACGATCAGCAGCTTGTCGCATAACATCTGTAACAAACCCATGAAACTTAAGACCGACATCCACATGAACTTTCAAAATCACATTGAGCATGGATGAACTCCAAATGACTAAAAAATAGGGTAAACCGCCTCTACACCAGGACCAAACCGTCCTGTAAATCTCCTCCTAAAACGTTAGACTACACACTTGCTAGGGTTCGATGACGAAATTCCACAGAAGATGAAGTATGGATTTACACCTCTTAAACATACATTCCTATGATTATCGTGGGAAAAAAATCGTGCAACAATCAAATAACTACGTAATTCTCTTTTCTGCTTTAATTAACATTGAAAATTGCAATACACTATGGTATCTATCATAGATATCGGTCTACTTATACAAATAAACGTAAACGCAGCGAGCTTTTGCCTGGGGGACTCTCTAACTCTTGCTAAACATTGAAGAAAGGTGTAACACTAAATATACGATAAACTAACAACGGGACCAAGTTTGTAACAAATCTAATCTTCTATACTTACAATATTCACGTCAAACAATGTACCAGGATGTAAAAAGATATATAAAACACTAACAATATACAACGTGTAACTAAATTATACCCGAAATGTTGTTCTACATTGCAGGTACAAACGTAATATATCCTAATACTCCTATATTGGTTAAAATATCCAATACCTTGCATCGAAGATTAAAACTGTACAGAGAACATACAGAACTGAATGAAAACATACTAAAATGGTCAAGTTATAATAAAATAACACGATGAATTCTCAACCAAACCCAAAACATACATTAAAAACCATGATGTAGGAGAAAGAACTAGCATGTAACCTACCAAACAAATAACGTGAATAAGTTGCAAAGAAATGCGAGCAACATACGATTAAACCTATAGTAAAAGATGTGAAATACTTTTACTTCTATGGTATATACAAATCTGATCAAAATATTCTCAAACTCTGGCCAAAACAGGGTTAAATTAAATCTTCTTTACCTAAGGTAACCATGGCTTAATCGTGTCTGAATGCAATAACCGACCAATTATGCCTGAAATACTGTGTTGCATGGAAGATGCAAACCTAAAAATATCCTAATAATTCCTATAACTGTATGAGATAACTATTCAAAATTCCGAAAACAATACAAAATTCAACATATATCAGCCGGTCATTACTAAGTATACATAACACAAAATAATAACTTGTAATAAATCCATATAGTTCAGCTACTCTAGCTTAAGGGCATCCAACCGATACTCGCTATGCATAAAAATCGAGATAGGCTACCCGATCAGTCTACATACGCTTGATAGCGAATCATTTGGAACATGGTAACACCGATATATCTGTTTCAAAACTGGATAATGCGTTATGAGGGTAGATAAATTCTTGTAACGAAGCTACTGCATCCTAAGAAATGTATGTATCAACCCGTCAACTACCAAACTATTATACCATACTATTCCTATAGATATTATACGCATATGAAATAAAAAGATGGAAAACACATCCTTGCCTGAATTCAATATCAGGCTGGTACCAAACAGGGCCGATTGCACACTAAGGCTGCAACTCGAGTTATTGAACATACCTACCACACTGTTCCTATAAACAGTATGAACAAAATATGTGATGATAAACGACCAAAACGCACAATGTATCCCAATTCAACCGCTAAGAACCCACCAACCAACCTCCGAATGAGTCTATTATACCACTAGATAACAATACAACATATGTACAGGAAAATATATAGAATCATTAGGCCAAACAAATGTATAATGATATAAACACTCAAACATTGCAAACATGTCACGGAAATGATGTAAATAATTCAAATAACAGATAGGAGCAATCTCACCTAATTTTCCAACGCGCATATAACTCTCTGCCTTGGTGCCCCCTACCCCTCCCTCCAGAAATGTGTTATAACAATATTCCTACCAGCATCGAATAAATACGTATAATGAGCAACTGAAAGAAACTAAGAGTACCCCAATACAGCCATCTTAAGAAGAAAAATCAGATAAATACAATAAACATCACTAATTCACATAAATTGAAATGTTCCAAACATATAACCTTCACAATATATATCCAAAAGCCGTCCGTCCGTCCGCTCCCCTTCCACCCCTTCGCGTCGCCCGCCTCCCGTATCAGTTACTTGGGTCACATCGGGCCGCGCGCCTGACTCCGTTTGTGCGTTTTCGTCACCCCTATATTTTGAGCTTAGGCGACATTCTCAGCCGGGCCGTTTAGGCGTCATACTATCTACTATCAGGGACGTTTCACTCCTACCCTCTTACCTACCATGCCAACAAAATTCGTAATATCCTGGAAGTGCTCCCCCCAGACTTCTACAATGTTTGTCTTTCCAGTTACTCTTGCCACCGCGAGTGGACGTGTTTTCTTTTTTTTGGATCAAGTTATAATATTTTCTTCTAAAAATTTGTACCTACTCGCAAACTATGTTAGAAGCGCTCGCGCATGCAGCTGCTGCTTGTTCCGAGGTTATTCAACAATATTTAAAATTACTGCATCCCATACAACACAATTCAATCCCCTTGTGCTATAATTTCAGCCCGGAATGTTATATTTGCTCTGCTTTATGGTACTGAAAACATGACGTACTACATATGAAATAGACTTCCGCATGCAACCATGCAAGTTTTTTAGTCTAACGTCATTTCTCATTTACTCTGGGAAGCCTATCAAGAATATTTATGAGGAGGTCCTCAAGCTAGCCACAAAGCCTGTCCTGGAGACCCTTATCCTCGAAATTCCAATCCATAGTTCCAACCTCTCATGAGTCAGATTGTCTGTGAGTCGGAATTCATTCTACTCTACCCCTAAATCACGGGATCAGTGCAGGCAACATCGGGTCTCAAGTGACATGAAACCGTTGTATCTAACAGCAGCGTGAGCAAGTCGTCGTACGAGCGTCGAGCGGATCATCACAGGATGGCCTGTTCGTGATGGCGGCATCTGGAGATCCTGCGAAAGGCATCCAACCCCCAATCTTCATGTTGTCGGCGATGACGTTGTCGAGGACGCTGCCAAATGTGTGCTCCACGATATTTGGCCCACCGACTACACATCAGACACCAGAGTAGTATAATATTAGTGTAATTTTTAACCTAGGGAGATGTGAACAAACACCGGCGTCTCTTTCCCTTCTTCTCCAAGCCGGTGACATAGAGGTTAACATTGGTTCCTATGCATTTCCAAGACCCACATTGGGTTGCTCCTACATGCGTCGCGTTGACGCGAGAAGGCAGATGTGGGACAGGTCACACTACACAAACATTGCTCTGGTGTCCAAAATAAGTTATATACAACATGGGGGCAATGCATTTACTGCCACCCAACCCACAACATTGATACAGGTCTTGACAACAACACCCTTCCTCTCGCACCAACACCCGATAACTCTCCACTATTAGGTGGTTCCTCTCGTATGGGTCCAGCGGCCTTGCCAGTAGCGCTCCTCGACCCGTGGAACAACTCTTGTTGCCCCACGTTGTAAGTTCTACCGCCTCCACACTCACCAACCCCACCGCCACTTCCTGCGCCACCACAACGAGCACAACTCAATGCCGGACACCTAAATATTTTACTAATGAACACAAATGACAGATGATAGAAAAGATTAGTACCTAAACGCTTCCTCCAGGAACATCACATCTACATCACCCTACACCAGGAAACAAAATGCGAACACACTCAGGATAGCAAAGTTTCCTGGATGCAAAATACTCAGACACAACCGTCCCGACAGCGTGGAGAACTCTAAACACTTTTACATAACAATTTATGTTCACGAACAGCACTGGCTTCACTCATACAACTTTCACTGGACAACACATTACAGTTACAATCTACACTCGCACAAATCTGAAGGAAATAATACATTTTATTTGTCCAATACATCCATTCAGCTTATGCCTAACACAGGGTACACCTCGGTAGACTACCTCAACATTACCACCAACATTTTTGCTCTAGGCCACTTCAACGCACGCGTTGGGGTGGATGGATGGCAATTCAGTTGGGGTGGATGGATGATTATTAATTTTATAGATCACTAACACTTTATTTAGGTATTTTATTATTTCCTATTTCGTGAGCTCTATTATTTATCATTGCCAATTTTTCATGGTGATCTATTTTGTTTTTGTTCTATAATTATGTATCGTTAGACGCACGCGGGGACCTGCAGAGTGGCGAGCGACGACTTCGTGTTAGGGCTCCGGTGGAGCGCGGAAGCGCCTACTGCTCTTACTACGTAAACCTAAACCAACTCTGTATCTACGTTAAACCTACTCTGTATCTATGTTACACCTACTCGGTATCTACTTTCACCCACTCTGTATCTACGTTGAACCTTCATGCTCTACGGGGGAGTACTCCGTGACTACATGTTGGAGCTCCGGTGGAAAACGGAAGAAACTACTACTGCTACGTTAAACCTACTCGGAATCTGCGCAAAACCTACTCTAAATCTACGCACAACCTACTCGGTATCTACGCTAAACCTACTCTGTATCTACGTTAAACCAACTCTGTAACGACGTTAAACCTACTCAGTATCAATGTTTAAACCTACTCTGCATCTACATTAAACCTACTCTGCATCTACGTTAAACCTACTCTGCATCTACGTTAAACCTACTCTGTATCTACGTTAAACCTACTCTGCATCTACGTTAAACCTACTCTGCATCTACGTTAAACCTACTCTGCATCTTCGTTAAACCTACTCGGTATCAACGTTAAACCTACTCGGTATCAACGTTAAACCTACCTGGTATCTACGTTTAACCTACTCTGTATCTATGGTAAGCCTACTCTGTATCTACGGTAAACCAACTCTGAATCTACGCTAAACCTACTCTGTGTCTACGTTAGACCTAATCGGCATCTACGTGACTGAAATCGAATTTGTACCTGTACCGAATACTAACTGAGAACCCCTTTCAAAGTACAGGCTGGTCCCTAGTTTGTGTTGGGACCTTGAAACGCACGTTTGTTTTGCTTTTATATTGATAGTCGTGTAACGTTAACTGTAGAGTCACTATGGCAAGCTAATAGGCCGGCAAGAGGGAGCCCCTTGGACCCTGGCGCGAATCAGGGGGGCCGATGGGGAGTAGAATGAAATTCCATTTAAGAGGAACCAGCAACCCCTCCAGAGCACTGAAGACCAAGATTCCAACGGTCAAAAACATGAGCCTTGCCAAGATGACCAGCGTCACATCGGTAGAAGACGACCGGAGGGGCGGCCGCATCGACGAGTTGACCAAAAAACGTCCAGGAAATATTGAATCAGCTGAGCCAAGCGACCGGCCTGCCTCTCTGTACATGCCGCAGAAGTTTTTGCCGAAGAACCAAGCACAATTGACGACCGTCTAACGAGACTAGAGGGTCATGTCAAGACCATTTTTCTCCATATCCACGAACTAGTAAAAAACAAACTAACTAAAGAACCCGCAACTTACACAAGTACCTTCACCTCTACGTCTGACGACAATTTCGACAACTCATCACCCCACAAAAACCTCAACCGACCTCCAAGGACTGCAAGGAAGAAGCAACACACGCCATTCAATGAACACAACTTGTTCAACAATAGTCCTACCTTTCCAGAACACCTGAAGATCACGTTCGACGCCAACAACAGACCGGATATTTGTCCATACACTCAGCGAAAAGAGCTGGGCTCTTTCACTGGGCGCCCAGTCGTGAGCGTAGCCACCAGCGGCGACGAATGCTTTGCCATCAGAGTAGACACAAGACTTCAAAGTGACACGATTCTCTCCTAAAACAGACTCTGTGGAAATTCATGCAAAATAGTGCCACACCCGACTTTCTCTACAAGTTACGGAGTGATCTACGTTGAAAATATCCCGAAGGAGGAAATCGAGGAGTACATCACTGGACTCGTTGAATACCAGGACTGCGTTGTCGAAGCAAAGGTCGCACCGAAGATCACACAAAGGAGAGAGACTACCACAGCCCTTCTCCAAAAATTCAACTGCCCTACTCCACCAAAATATCTAGACAATCCCTTCTGCGCAACCAAAACCAAGGCTACACCATTTGAGAGACGTCAGATGCGATGTTATAAATGCCAGAATTATGGACACATGAGAGTAAACTGTAATGGTAAGCAAAGATGCTCGAACTGCTCCAAGGACGACCACTACAAACTGAAAGATCCCCAGTCATCGAAATCCTTAGAACAGCACTGTTTTTAATACAAAGGAAACGGACACCCCACCGGACACAGACTGCCCAGAGGAGGAGAAATAGAGAGCGATCCTCCACGACCAAATAGATCACGGGGTCGGGGGACGAGAGGCTGTAGTCTCTATGCGCTCTTCCCAAAATGACACTCCTACCCGGGAGAGAAGATCGGCCCCATTTCCCACGCACTTCCTCATAACGTTCAACGAAAGTGGTGTAAACAAAGTTGCCTTTCAGCTAATCCATGTATAATGATGAAGTCACTCACCGAACAACTAGGAGGAAATCTGTAATAAATACAACGACAAGGAATGAAATATCTGGCCTACGTCGCAGAACGTGAGCAAAGTAACGCTATACAAAAGATTACTCACATAAACAAACTCAAAGTTACAGTTAAAATACATCCGTCCTTCAATGATACCAAACGGATTAGATGAAACTCCCGTTACACGCCTACAACAGACCACGGTGTTTTCGCTGAAGGTCTAGCCGAAGACTAAAGGGTTACCGAAGTCCGTCAAGCAACATGGATTAAATCACGTAACGCAAGGTCTACTGCATACCAAATTACCTTCCCGGGACACGACGCACCGGAATTCATAGTAATCCTGGGTGAACACGTAAGAACCAAAACCTACCCACTAGCAACATGGCCCCCAATGTGCTAAAAATACCTTGAATACGGCCACGTCATCGCATACTGCCAGCCACATACACCCCAACGTTGCAAGAAATGCGCTGGCGAGCACGACAGAAGAGCAATGCACAGTCCCAGTACACATGGACCAAGAAAAAATAGTAATCACACAAAACGAACGCAGAGTTACTCGGAAACAAGCTATCCAAATCTGGAAAGACGATAACCCAAACCGTCTCAATTATGCCAAAGCTGTCAAATCGAAAAGCCAATAAACTCCCCCGACGACATCCACACATCATCAGAACAACATCGTATACAAGACCCCAACACCCCTACCTGGCTGCAGTGCTTCCTCACTCAGCCCAGCAAGTTAGCAACCGGCCCCGCACCAGAGACTCACAGTCCTAGAATTTATTTACGCAAAGACCAGGAGGACGACGATATGGACGCATACCCCGCAGAAGACCACACAGCAAGGCTCTTAACTATAAAAATACATAGATAAAGAGGTTGGGAAACTTCCGATATCCAAGCGCCACTGAGCAAAAAGATCAGTAACAACACTCAAATAACGGCCTGCCAGGACCAAAACCCAGAACTACCTCCACCTGTCTCAAATGCGGCTCCATTCGTGAAAAACCACTGCGAGGGACACGATCCCTCGTTAACAAACTGAACTTACGAACACACCGTCAGAAATGAAACGATCACGATCTCGCTGAACTCAAACGCGAGACCTCTGCGCAACCAGTCATCTTACCTGGCGCAAATACCTCGCACTCCACAGAACCACCCACACAGATGAAAAAAGGCTACCACAGAAGAAGAGAACACTTGCTCATAAAGCAAACACGAAGATCACTCACCCTCGTTTTCCCACAAGAGCACTCGCAGCCGCGACCGAAGCAACCACAGCAGACCACCTTCCACCGAAGGCAGACACTCCCGTGAACACTTCCAACCCGGAACCCCTGGGCAAACTCAGAAACACGAGCACTACAAAAGCTCCAGCAAATCACGCGACCACCCTAGATCATCAATGTCAAAGAGCGAACAGTCTTCAAAATAAACACCAAAATACTCCACTGGAACTGCCAGGAACTCTGAAACAAGGAAGATGAATTACTATCCTTAATCGCCACCCATAAACCTTTGGTGATTGGCCTCCAAGAAATCAAACTCTGTGAGACCCCCACCCTCAGAGTCCCCAATGTACCATACACTGCTTCGAATGCCACACCAACGTGACTGCTCACGGCGGAGTGGCACTTATGGTGCATCAAAGTGTACCTCACCTCTGCCTTCTCCTGGTGACAGAACTCCAAGCTATAGCCGTAAAGATATGCGTCTCAAGGCCAATAACAGTGGTATCGATCTACCCATCAAAAAGCCATGACCTCTCGGAAGCCCTATTACCGAACTGCTGAGCCCACTGCCCTCACCAGTGTTCCTCCTTGGAGACTTCTATAGCTACCATGAAACATGGGGATGCGTGGGAACAGACCCCGGGGGAGTGATTATGGCTAACACCATAAACACTTACAAACTGGTCTTTCTCAACGATGCACAACCCACCCGAATCACACCCGAAAGTGAAACTGCTATCGATCTATCCATATGCTTCCCCACTCTGGCACCCCAACTCGTTTGGGGAGTTTTGCCTTCAACACAAGACAGCCACCATAACCCAGTCATCATATCGCTTCTTACCAACCAACCAAGAAAACCTGTCCCACAAGAACTTCTATTCAACTACCGGGAAGCCAGCTGGGTGGAATACTCGGCACACATCGCGTGGAGTGATATGGACAATATCTCAGAAACCACGTCGGAACACGAAATCGTCACTCAACTATACGAAAAGTTTCAAGCCGCAGTCGAGGCAAGCATTCCCCAATATACCCCTTCAACCTTCTTTCCGAAACCATGTTGGTGCCGAGAGGTGCAAGAAGCAGGAGATAAGCAAGAAAAGCTATGCCATGCCTACCGACGCGCACGGTCCCCCAGGAACCGAGTAGCGTGGAAAAAGGCATTTGCTGTAAATCGAAAACTTCTAGTGGAGAAGAAACGTGAAAGCTGGGCTCAATTAGTCAATACTATTGATCGAAACGCTCTTCTCTCCCAGGTGTGGGAAAAACTTCGACGTATTCAGGGAAAACCCGAACGACCTTTTAACATCCTTTCTGACTGAGGTAGAACTTATTCTTCCCACTATAAGATCGCAAATAAACTAGCTCAAACGTTTAGCCAGATATCGCAATTAACAAACTACACGGCTGCTTTCCAACGGGAGATTAACTTGCGAGAAAGCGAACATCTTGACTTTACTTCTAGAAACTAAAAGACCTACAACAAACCTTTCTCCCTCCTCGAAGTGCAGAGCGCTCTAGACCGTACACGTGAAACTTCACCTTGGCCAGACCGGGTACACATCAACATGATCAAAAATCTCCCAGATGGCGCCCGTGACCCCTTATTAGAAGTGTTCAACACTCTGTACTCAAACTCATTTTTCCCCGATCAATTACGGGAATCTACAATTACCCCGATACCCAAACCTGGAAAATTCCACGGCGACCCACGGAACTATCGCCCCATCGCTCTTACCAGCGTTCTCAGCACGACCATGGAATGAATGATAAATACGCGCCTCGTCGACTACCTTGATATGCATGCAGGCCTGAACAGCATCCAGTGTGGCAGCCGCAAACGCCACTCTACGACGGACCACCTTGCAAGACAGTTCTTTGTCCGAGGGGAACACGCGGTTTCCATATCTTTCGACTTGGAAAAAAGCTTACGATACTTCTTGGAAATATGACGTCATGAAGGATCTCCACTGCTGAGGGCTGAGAGGCTGCTTACCACGTTATATCTACCAATTCCTGCAAAATCGCACCTTCAGGGTTTAGGTCGGCAACACCTTATCACCATCCTATCTGCAAGAAATGAGCGTCCCGCAAGGAAGCGTCCTCAGTGTCACTCTTTTTAAACTCAAGATCGACCATAGAGCAGACATTCTCCCGCGCGACGGAAGATTGCTTTCATCACTATACGTGGACGACTTACAAATAAGCTACAGGCACCCTAGCCTCGTAACAATTCAACAGGAACTCCAGAAATGTCAAACCTAGTCGGAAACGGGGCCTTCCTAAAAGGATTCAGATTCTCACCCCCCAAAACGAAAAGCATGCACTTTACTCTCGTGCCCGGCTTACACCTAAAACCATCCCTAAGCCTAAACAACACTCCGCTGGTCTACGAAGAATCAATAAAATTCCTCTGTCTTGTGTGGGGCCCTAAACTCACTTGACGACCTCATATAGCAGCCCTGGAGACCCGCTGCAAAAAAGCAGACGGACTCATCCTCTCAATAACATCCATGAAATTCGGAGCCGATTTGGACAACGGCATGACGTTATTCAGAACATTAATACGCTCGCGCATTGACTATAGAGTAATTGTTTATGGTTCAGTAGTCAAAACCACCCATAGTAAATAACGCCCTGCGTATCACAACCGGTGCGTTCCGTTCCACACCCATTGAATCCCTAAACGTGCTTGCTAACGAGTTTCGTCTTCCACTCCGGAGAGACAAACTCTCACTACAGTACTATTTCAGGACAAGGAGCTACATCAATAGCCCATCACTCAATGACGTCACCAACATCCTTGAAAAACTCCTCTTTGCGGCTAAAAAGAACATATGCCCACCCTTTTCTCTACGCGTGGATTACTTACTGACCTCGCTGAACATCGAACGCCAAGCAATCAAACCTTCATTCTCCTATCGAATTCTTCAAATCAACACACTTACGTGGATAATCAGCCCACCTCTGGTCAACCTAGATCTGCAGACGTACCCCATAGCAACAACCCCAACAAACGCGTACCGCCGGGAATTCTCACGACTACTCGATGAACAGTACTATGAGCACCGCCACATATACACTGACAGCTCGAAAACACTGGACGGAGTGGGAGCCGCCGTTATAGGCGAGGGGACCTCTCGTTCGGCCACCCTACCCCACGAGGCCTCTATATTTTCTGGAGAGCTACACGCACTCGAACTGGCCATCTCTATTACAACAAGCGACCGCCACCCTAAAAGTGCTTTATTTTGAGATCGTCTAGGTGTTCTCAATCCCGCTATAAACTCTGTGTTATGATCACCCTGCCCTTAGTAAAATGCAACACGACCTATTCACAATGTCCGAGACAAGCCAGGCGGTCGAAATCTGCTGGATCCACGGACACGCGGGAATAAGAGGAAACGAACGCGCAGATTCCCTCGCTAAATGAATGTCTGCCCAGCAGGAACATTTCATCTCTATACATTACCGAGACTGGTTCCAAGTCATCATCTCACGCATAACATCACGATGGAACGACTCTTGGCAACAAAGTGGACAAAAGATTCTTGCAGAGAATGGGACTCTAGGTTTTCTAATAGGAGAGACCAAGTGTTCATTAACCGTCTATGCACGGGACACACGTGGATAACTCACAACCACCTAATGGACGTAGACTTAGGACCGAACGCACCACCATGCCCCTTTTGCCACCAAGTGGCAATCCGCGTGAAACACTTACTAGTAGATTGTGATGCACTCGCAGCACCCCGACGAGATTTCTTGAGGCCCCCTTGCAACCTGCAACTCCTGCTCACAAAAACGAAACACCGGATTAACTGATCGCTTTCGGAAAACACACAGACCTCTACGAGGTAGTGTAGAGGTAGCGAGGTCTGAATCATCTCCGGTCCCAAACTCGCTATCCTTCCTGCGCACTAGTTGAAATTTTTTACTATAACTTCGTGCACGAAGCTCTGCAGAATCAACGGACCGTCGAATAAGAGAAGAAGCCCTCGGTTACTACACGTTGGAGCTCCGGCGGAGAACTGAGGGAGCTGCCAGCACTCCTCTCGCAAAACCGACTGAGTCTGCATCGAACCTGCTCTGCATATTTGTTTTAGGCTAAACTCACTTCGTATCCGTTGTTTAGCTCGATTTGTATGTCCTAGGCCTACTCTGTACCCGCGTTTGAGTTACTCTTTTCAAATCGTTAAATTTAATTCACATTAGTCAAATTTTCTTTGTAGCTGCATCAAATTTGCTTGGTGCCCATGTCTAATTTACTTTGTTTCTTTGTTAGAACAACTCCAACTGTGTTTGAACCCACTGTGACTGAGTTTAAACTGCTCCGAATCTAAGTTTAACCTACTCATCTACGCTGCACCTACTTCACTCTTTGACCGCTCTACGGGGGAGTCTGCATTAACTTCGCGTTGGACTCCGGTGGAACATGGAAGCAAATATGTACAAATTGTGTCATCTAGAGTGAATGTGTGGGTGGTGGTCTAAGTTAGTCTAGGTCAGGTGTTTACTGCAGTCAACATAAGCTGGATGGAAGGATGGATGTATATGTTACAGAGATAGAACCACTTCCATTGCATTTTGGATGAGTACTGATAGTACCTCAAATATGCTGTTCCGTGGAAGTTACGCGAGATTGAATGTAGTTGCGTTAGAAAACTGGAAATTTTCATGTACAAATGTAAGAAGCGCCGTCGTTGTTGTGACTGTTGTGGTGTAGTTTTGTGTTTCCGGACAACTCTGGTGCCTTTGACTTTGTGTTTCGGGACAACTCTGGTGCATTTGACTTTGTGTTTCCGGACAACTCTGGTGCCTTTGACTTTGTGTTTCCGGACAACTCTGGTGCCTTTGACTTTCTGTTTCCGGACAACTCTGGTGCCTTTGACTTTGTGTTTCCTGACAACTCTGGAGTTTTCCTGTCATGTGAAAGGTACTTTTGGGGAAAATATTGGAGTTCCATTGTTTTTGACCAATGCCGTTCGTGTTTATTTGTAATATATTCTTGAGCGGGCCATCGGTATGAGGTTGTTGCGGTGACGCAGTTCAAAGAGCCGCTGTCAGAACCGACGACGCGCAGGGGAGAGCTCGCCAGTGAGGATGGGGGGCATGGAGAGAAGGGCCGGGTGCTAGTGTGATTGTTGAGGTCTGCTGTATCAAATCAATGTTGTGGGTTTGGATGGCAGATAATGCATTGCTACTTATGCGGTATATTTCAGTAATATCATCAGAACATTGCTTTGTATAATGTGTCCATACCTCATATCTGCACTGAATTGTACCAACGCGACTCATTTATAAAAGACAGCATGTGAGGTTTGTCTAAGCGTTGGGAGCAGGGCTTGAGACAGTGTCACCGGCTTGGAGAAAGAGAAAACACCGGTATTTTTATACACCCTGGGTAAACCCGATTAATGTGTTACGGCTCTGGTGTCTGAATTGTCAGTGAGCCAGTGGTCGGGTATCGCACAGATCGCATCCACGTCAAGACTATGTGATGACGACATTGAGGCAATTACGTCCATGGCACAGCCTCCGCAAACAGGCCAGCTCAAGGATAATTCGCTCAATGTTTGTGGGGTTGGAGGGGAATAAATTATTCATTCTTTACCAATAAATAACTTACCCCTGGCGTTACCATCAATGCACATTGTGCATGTTTCATATTCTCTGCATGGTGTGCATTATTTTAATGCCACAGTTTCTCCGCGTTCAGCTTCTGTCGACAATTAAAATTAACCAAAAGTGACACCTCAAGGGGATTGGGGTGGATGGATGATTATTCATTTTATAGATCACTAACACTTCATTCTAGGTTTTTAGTATTTCTTCTTGCTTGGGCTCTATTTGGTTCTCTGATATTTTTTCATGGTAATAAATTGTGCATTGGTTATTATTATTATATGTATCGAGGTTGGTTGAGACTAGGTGACCCAGGGAGGGGAGGTAGTCGTGAGCCCGCGGGACTTGGGGACCCGGGGTTCCGAGAACCCGGGAGACTTAGGAGACCAGGTGGATTTGGGGGCACCCACTTGGACCTTTCAGTGACCCTTTGGGACACCCTTGAGACCCTTTAGGTCCCTTTTGAAAAACTGTCGTACCCTTCAGAAGTCCCTCTGAATCCTGGAACCTCTGTTCCCCCTCCCAGCGCTGTAAAACCCATACACAGAAAACTGTATATGTGTGAGATGCTTCAGTAGAACAATTAACCATCAGAGTCCGCGGATTACTGGCGTAGAGGACGAGGGTCGCGTCGAGGCTGGTCGAGGTGAGTCGAGATCAGTCGAAACATGTTGAGGTGAGTCGAGAAGGTCGCGACGAGCCCCCCCCCCCCTAGGCATCTGTTAGGTTCACGGGCCGCACGGAGTCACGGCCCAACCGGGGGGTTGAACACCCTTATTTCCTTTCAGACTCCCCTCTTCTTCACCCTTTACTCTCTTTTTCTCTCCCGTCCTGATTTGCTTGACTTTTTATCTACCTCATTTGCATCTTATGTTTAGTTCAAATTTCCTTAAACTTGTCTCAGACTCCTTCTTAAAAACTCTCCTAATAGTCTCTGCACACAAACACACACATAGACACGCACACACACACACACACACACTCAAACATTCCCACACCGGTTCTAACTATTCCCCTTTTGGGTGGCAAATAACAGCCAAATTGCGCTCTTTCTTTCATGCAACCTTTTTCTACGACTATTCCTTCTTCTTTTCATTCTTGCTGTTCTCATGCGTGAAATTCCCTACACCTAGTGTAGATCTCATGCATGGGATCCCCGTTTTTTGTCTTCATCTTCCCCCTCAGCAGGTGTTGGGGCGCGTAGCCCGCACCTCATGGACTACTGCGGTTCCTTGGGGCTCTGAAGCAGGGTAGGTTGTGTATTATTCCTCCTTACTGCCATCCGGGGAGTGCCGAGACCATATGGCCTCAGCGCCTTAGGAGTTCCTGTACCTCCTGTGGCACCCGTACATACCATAGACGTTCGCCGCGCAAAGAACTTTGCCTTTGCGCAGTAGTAAACCTTAACTCAAACATTGAAAACGAATAAAAACAGAACAACTTGATGTAGCACCGTTTGCTGGTTTGACATCCAGCGCCAGAAATACGATGACTCCAGCGCGCTAGAAAGCCTTGTCACTCTAATTTAACTAATCGCGACGAGCCGAGACTGGCCGAAATTATTCGAGACAAGCTAATATGAGCTGAGACGATGGGACCCGGGGAGCTCGGGAAACCCGGGTTACTTGGGTTACCCTCCGGGATTCGTCGGGCTCGTTTGGAACACGAAACACCTGCCACCCCACTCCCACCCTAAAAGGCTTGAGGGCAAAAATTTGTTAATACAGTCCACATGATGAATACCGCAGATGGGGAGAGTCACTCGAGGCTAGTCGAGGTGCGTGGAGATCAGTCGAAACATGTTGAGGCGAGTAGAGTTAGTCGCGACAAGCTGGAACTGGCCGAAAATATTCGAGATAAGCTGAGACGAGGGGTCACATGGGACCCGGGGAGCTCGGGAAGACCCGGGGGACCTGGGTTACCCTCCGGGATTCATCGGGCTCTTTTGGAACCCAAGGAACTTTACCCCCCCCTCCCTCCTATCTCCTTTTAACAATAAGTTTGAAATCAATCATCTGAGCAGTTTTTCTGCCCATGACAAACCTGCTCTTACTTTCTTTTTCACGATCCCCATTTTTTTCATTATGACGCTAGTGTATTTGTGCGGGAGTTCCCGTTTGTGATTTTGTGAATAGGTGTTTTTTCTTTAGTCTGTGCTCGCTCGCGCGTGCACGGACCAAATGCAGTTCCTGGGGTTGACCTGGACTGCGCAGCTATAAAACCATGTGACGCGTTGCGGTTGGAGTTGATCTAATCCGTAAAGCCATAGACCTTGTACCAATTTCGACGATGCTGTCTGTGCGCAGAGTCGCGCGTGCATGTTACTCTTGGAGTTCTGAGCGGTTGTAGGAGGTGATTCGTTTGTCTGAGTCTTTATCATACCTGAATAAACAAATTGTACTAAAGATAAACTAGACCGCGTAGCTGTTAACAGTATGTTGCGTTGCTGTCGGAGCTGACTTTGTCCGTGTAGCCGTGAACCTTGTACCAATCTCGCCTATTATGACTCACGCTGAGGCTCTGGTGGAAATGAGGCCCAAATCAAATAAAAAATGTACCAATCTCGACGATGCTACCTGCACGCACTAGCGCGCATACATATAACTCATGGAGTTCTAAATGATTGGAAGCGGAGGTAAGTTTCGTCTAATCGTTATTCGTGAGCGCACCAGCGTGCGTCTGATACGACTAAAAGGTTCAAATAGTTTAACTTTGGCAACGTTGTTTTTCTTGCACACAGAGGTGTGCGAGCCTACTGGAATCTATGATCATTGAGCCCTTCGGGGGTTGGGGTGGATGGATGATTATTAATTTTATAGATCATTAACACTTTATTTTAGTATTTTAGTATTTCTTCTTGCTTGGGCTCTATCATTTTTCTCTGCCCTTTTCTCATGGTGATAAATTTTGAATTTGTTATTATTATATGTATTGAGGATGGTTGAGACAAGGTGACCCAGAGAGGGGAGGTTTTCGTGGGACCCGCGGGACTCGGGACCCAAGGTTTCGGGAACCCGGGGGACTTGGGAGATCAGGTGGATTTGGGGGGGGGTCCATTTGGACCTTTCTGGGGCCCCTTGGGACACCCTCGAGACCCTTTGGGACCCTTTTGAGAAACAGTGGGACCCTATAGAAGCCCCTCTGAATCCTGGAACCTCTGCTTCCCCCTCCAAGCGCTGTATTGGGGTGGATGGATGCTTATTCATTTTATAGATCATTAACACTTTATTTTAGTATTTTATTATTTCTTCTTGCTTGGGCTCTATTATTTTTCTCTGCCCTTTTTTCATGGTGATAAATTTTGCATTTTATCATTATTATT
>SDVV010008438.1:0-17209 GCA_016164225.1 Gammarus roeselii | reverse complement strand
GAATGACCGTGATCATGTCCTCCCTTTCCTTTTGAAGAATAGCTATGATCATGTCCTCCCTTTCCTTTTGAAGAATAGCTATGATCATGTCCTCCCTTTCCTTTTGAAGAATAACTATGGGCATGTCCTTTCCCTTTTGATGATTTCGGTGGGTGGTAGCTGTCTGAATAGGAAGGGGCGTAACCACCTCCGTATCCACCTCCACTGTTGCCTCTACCATCATATCCTCCTCCGTAATCATCTCCGTAGCCGTATCCTCCGTAGTCGTATGGTGGCGGATACCCGCCCCCGCTATCTATCAAAGGGCCGCCAAACTTCTTGTATGAGGCCACCCAGAGAGCGCCGAGGCCCCAAAAGCCCGCGGAGAGAGCAGTTGACGAGTAAATCATCCCAAGGTAGCCTAAACCATGGGCCAAACCATAGCCAGCTCCCACGGATGCAGCTGTAGCGGCAGGAGCAACGACCAACACCATGGTAACTTCTGATTACAATACCTGGGAAAAGCGAAGTAAGTTGGATTTCGTTTCGAAGAGTGAATGGGGTAAGCACGACTCTAGTAATAGCATGCGTTGGCATTCTAAAAGGGTAGCGGAAGGGTGGCAATGATACGATGGGAGGATGCAAATAGGTAATACGCAGCTAACCAAAATCATTAGTTGAAATGATTGAGAGGAACAAGTCAAACACGTTTTCGATGTAACCTAATGAGATAATGAAATCCATTCATGACAACTTAGACTATATGTCATACATAACCATTGGAATGCGAGCATTTCTATATAAAAACATTCCCGTCGTAATGATAAAATATGTGATGGGCAGTCGTCTTAGTGATTCCGTGCTGAGGCAACGCGAATGATGCCCGGAAAGGCCCTCCCCTCAACCAAAGATTACCTGGTGTGGGTAATCGTTAATTTTCGATAGTGCGAACCTATAAACAAAAGTGGGTGTGTTACTCGATTTGTTTTACGGACTACGGACACATAGATTGTTTCCTTCTCAAATGACTAATTATATTCAAATGAATATTCTAACACCTGTTGTTTCGCGTTCTTCAACTTAATGTAAGGTAAGGGCAGAGACAATAAACATCACCGGTGCAGATTATTGTCATCGGGCAGGGTTTTATTTCCTTCAATAACTTTCTAACATTTTCTCCAGGAGATGGTGAGAGATTTAACATTTAATATTGCTTTGGTTTTGAAAACGCATGTGATGTAACCAGTTCACTCGCTAAACTGGTCTTCAGATCAGTTGGTTGTGTAATCATTTTACTCCGGACTCAATAACCAGATAACTTAAACCTTCTTGCCTGCGCTTTCGCCGCCTTTTATCAGTTGAGTAAGAACCCTAGCGGGCGTCTGTTAGAAAATTCCGGGCATCCGCACGAGAGAAAGTTTAGTTCATGGGTAACTGTTATCTAATAGAAAGCTGGGGGCAAAGGGCTGAGCAAACACGCTCATCTTCTTTGCCTTCCACTGTTGCTCAATGGGCGGATGTTGCTGTGTACGTTGAATGAGGGAGGAAGTGATAAATGTGCTATTAAAATAGGAATTAGCCTTGATTATTATTATGCTTGAAATACCGTGAAAGAGAGTAAGTGGCAGAGAAATTGCAACCAAAGCGACCCTCTCAGAACAGAGAGAAGGAACAGTTGAACTCAATACAACTTTCTAAGACTAATTACATATTGATAGCATAATGGCGTCATATTATTACTGTGTTTCTAGATCTAAAACTGTTTAAAGCTACCATTGAAGGAATAAGTGAGGAGGAAGAGCTGAAGTGGACTGGACGTTCCACGCATAATTAGCTACAGGTATAGAATGTTGTCGGTCGAATTAGTACAGTGTTTCAAGATCATTCATAATTTGTTTAAAATACTTTTGAAATTATTAGCATTAACCCAACGGGTCACAGAACGAGTCAAAGAGTTTGACTATAGGAGTTACATTAGCTGTTATTCATTCTCTGTTATCATTATTTTCAATTTCAATCAGAAATGATTATGCTTTGATCATAATTATTCGACCCTGACCCCCAAAAGAACGGAACAGCTCTTTTTAAGCTTGAACTCACAACCGTAACGTTCATCATATCGGAGTCAACATAAATAAAAAGCACCTTAACCTTGACTCACCACTACAATATTTATTGTGTTCATGCATTTTACTACAGGTTTTGGAGAAAGTTATTACCATGTTCAGAGGAGTTTTAATCATAAGCGTATGCAGTTCATACGTCAACGCACATTTATTTAATAATTTACGTTGTATTTGTTCATAATTTACAATGCAGTCGAATTGTTCAGCGTTGAGATTAGCTTAATGTTCATTAAGTTGTTATTGCTATTAATTAAGTTTTGAACCTGATGAAAATCGTCCACGCACATTGGATGCTCCCTGTTGTTACTAGTCCCCGCCTGTCTTATTGTTAGATTTGATTTACTCAAACTATAAGACGCCGTAACTTGTATCGACGAACCAAATACCGTACACATACTTCTAATCGGTCTTCAGTATGTGTCGGCAAGTGCATGATGGTGAATTATTGAGTCACTTCATTAATATGAGTGACACCGACACGCATTTTAAATTCCACTGTGGTGTGTCCAACGGCCCAATAATTTGAGTTCATTTTGATCGTCCATGCAATAATGTAGTCAGAGGACATTTGGTGGCATTGATATAAATAGGTCTCGAGGTAAATAGCGTGTTTTAAAATGAATGTCACTCACATGTAAACCAAACAAATCGTTCTGCGTCAGAAAATTTGTGTAGTTCAATGAAATTGATGAATTTTTCTTATCACCTCACTTTTTTTGTTTAGAACATCGAGGTAACATCGTTGTGTCTAATGTTAAATGCACAAACCGCGTTATTTTTGCACTTCAGTCTTCCAAATACGTATTTGCGGGTATCGCTTCTCTCGAAGGGTAGCACTGAACCAAACCAAGTTCGTTGCGCTGCTTGGGAAACGTTTGTATTACCTAACCGGCTAGGGCGGTTATGTCACACGCCGACCCCAAGCGATGCCCAACACGAGTTCATGGAGAAAGTTTAACCCTCTTTTGCCTGCTAAGCTTCCGAACACCCCCCAAAAAACGATGAACTAATTCAACACTTGTAAGCTACTTACACGTCTAAGTAAAAGTATTGAATTTAAATATTTCAGTGTTAAATATCGTCTTCAGATGAAATGGAGACGGGAGGGTTGGCGAAGTTTTTTGCCCTTCCCGAGCAACAGAAACACCTTCGATTTCTCTAGCACGACTTGAACTGAGAGACTGGAGCCTGCGTCAGATACTCTCTAGCTTATAAACCAAGTGAAGGGGACATTTCCAGGCCCTCAGACCTCGACGTCCTCAGAGAGCACCTCTGGTTACTGCCTGGCTACATGCCGACCCGTTACAGATACACTAGTCTAGGTAACTATAATAGACAGCCTCCTAGTGTGGTAGTCGTATTGTTTGTATTGATTGTGGCATTTGTACTTGATCTGATCGTAGCTGTTGCTAGAACTGTACGGACTGGACTCCTAAAAAGAAGGATGAAATGTGAATTCTCGTTGTTGTTGATAGCAATAAAATAAGCGTCGACATCAAACTATAATTTTGTAGCAACGTGAAAACTTCAGATATTGTAACAAAAATTGGATCTTCGAGCAAGACCAAAATCAATTGAATAACTAGCAGCAGCCGATCTTTAATATAACGTTTGTCATGGATGGAAAACAGAGTTTAAACAGTTTGAACAGTTTATTATAACAAGATTGTACAGTTTACATGTTATTTCATTTTACAGGTATGTTATTTCAGGGTAGAAAATTTAAGGCCCTATTTAAGCTATTTAGAGCTTCTGGGGTAACCTAATCCTTCCATACTAACCTTTATTATTTTATCTATCCTAAATCACATAAACTCGAATGTATCTTGATTTATTGAGCCTAGACACCAACTGGAATCAAACGCAGGGACAGGGAAATCCGTGACACAATTTGAACAAAAGAGTCCTAGTACCATTGAATGAATGGAACTTCCAATACACTGCATGGTTTTTTCGCTAGTAATTAAACTGCTTCTAACAGAGTTACAAATGCAATTACGATTAAGTGACGGTGAGAAAACAATATAGCGAAAATAAATCTTTGCTTGGGCTGGTAAAATGATATGTATAACTTCTTCAGTCTAGACTTAAAGATTGATAGGGAAACTTTATGACGGTAAACAGGAGTTAGCGAGTTTCAAATTTCAACACAATAATTCTTGAAGTGGATACTGGATTTGGTTTTGGATCTAGTATGACGGGGTATTACAAGGTTATTCGCATTTCTTGTGTAATGATTGTGCACCTCCGAAACTTTTCTAACTTAATTTTATAGTTCTCGATCATATTTTCTGTCAAAAGTTTTGAACGTGTGTAGAGCAATTTGCAAGTCACATTGATCTTTCAGTTTCAAGATATTCATGACTTTAAAATGATGATTAGTACGATAATTGAATGGAGGGTTATTTATAGCTCGAATAGCTGTCTTTTGCAATATAAATATTTTATCCGTTTAATTTTTGTCTGTTCCATACCAGGCTTCGATTCCGTGAATTAAAAATGGCTGGAACAAAGTGAAATAAAGGGTTTTAAGGACAGATTGGGGGAAAAATTTGTTTAATTTATAAAGAATGCCTATAGATTTGGACAATTGAGATGATATGCTGTGGATGTAATTTTTTGAATGTCAGGTTTTTGTCATAATATATCCAAAGGAATTTAGTGCAGTCTTCCTCAAGAATTCAATTGTTTCCAATTTTTATATGTGGCAAATGTAATTTACGATTGTATGAGAAGTTTTTTGCCAGTAATTCCAATTCGCTTGCAGTTAGCCACTTGCTAACATGATCGAGTTCATTGTTAATTGAGGCAGTTAATTCGTTTGTGATGTTTGAAGGGATGCAAGTCGATAAGGTACTATCGTTAGCAAACAATGTATACCTGAAAAAAGACGATGCGTTACCTATATCGTTCATAAAAAAAAACGAATAATAGCAGGGGCCCTAAAATAGAACCTTGAGGAACACCGTGAATAATATTGAGCATGGTAGATTGGATTCCGTTCACAGATACATATTGCTTTTGGTTGGACGGATATGAAGTGAACCAATCACTAGCTATTCCTCATATTCCATAAGACCTTAGTTTAGATAATAAGATTAAATGATCAACACAGTCAAAGATCTTATGAAAGTCAAGAAAAAAAGTGAACACAATGCAGTTTGAGTCTATGTTATTATATAAGTACTGCAGATGATTTAATATGAATTGAGTTGCATTTGTATTGGCCCTGAAGCCACACTGGTTTTTACGAGGGGGACTGGGAAGGGAAACACTGAGATGGGTCGATAATTTCCTGAATTCGACTTATCACCACTCCAGCAATTTTGAATGATTTGGGAAATTTTCCATGAATTAAGGACTTGTTGACACTCGAAGTTAGGATTGCGGATAATATATTTGTTAACTTCTTTATGATACTAGTAGATTAGATTAGATTAGATAAGAGTAGGGAAAACAAACGAGCACGAGTGCTCATGTCGAGTGTTTCTTTTGAAAAAAGTGAAAGAAGAGGGGGATAGTCAACGAGGCTTTAGAAATTTACGCCCACAAACAGAAAAAGAAAGGTTGTAAGGACAGAGAGGAGAAGGACCACCAAAACTCGCACCACTATCCACTACAACTACCCCACTACTACCCTGGGCATTTCCGCCCCGGAGAAAAAAGGGTCAGGAAGTGTCAGGAAGACAGTTCAGGAACGGGGCGAACAAGAAGCGAAGAGAAGAATTTAGGTTCCAGGCGGTCGCATCTCATACGGTCGAGCAGAGACGGCTACGCCCGTACGCTCAGCGGACTCACACTTTTCATTGAGCGCATGCCTGTCGGCTTGCCCCAGAGGTTGGGTCAGACGAACTTCAACTAGGTATTGAGTCTTCTTCAAAAGGAGCATATGGGAATTAAATTTCGACTAGTATGTGCACATTTAGGAGATCAGCACACCCAGTTGCCCGGGTAGTGGTCCTCCCCCATGTGCCAAGAAAATTAAGTCTTCTGTACGCAAGCGGTTCCTTGATGGCTGTCGCACTTCAAGATGAGACGTCGGAGTGACATCTCCTAGGGATAGACCTGCCCGTGGCTAATCTAGAATCTAGGTCGGAATTTTCAAAAATGTCGTGAAATTTTGATAAGTGCGAATGTAGGTGAGCACCACGCCCAGTTATGTAAGAGTGGTTCTCCCTAGTGTTCAGTAGAGTAAGTCTCTGAACACTTGTGCCTGACGTTGCTGCCCCAGGTCCCACCCGAAGCTGTGCTACAGAAGAGAAGGCGGCTAGTTATCCACATTGTACAGGGGAACAAATTTCAAGGTGAGATGTCCGAGGGTCATCTCCAGGGATTAGTTTGCACATTGGGGCTATATATATATTCAATATGCTTCAAGTGATATGCCAGAGGGACATCCAACAAATATTATTTCACAAGGTAACCGGTGCGTTGCGCCAACCGAAGGCAGCATGAGAAATTAGCTCGGGCAGCTGTGGGGAATGGGTTAGTAGGTGAGCGTCTCTATGCGCTATGCTGCAACAGGGTCACTCCCGGATCTGTAATACAGGAGAGAAAAAAAATGATTAGTTCATTCGTAATGTACAGATGGGTCATTTCAAAAGGTGATATACCGGAGGGGCAGTTGCATTAAGTGCAATATTTTATCATTTTAAGATGAGATGCCAGAAGGACATCTCTAAGATCTATATATATTTCAACTGAGATGCCAGAGGGGCTTTATATATTTCAAGTGAGATGCCAGAGGGACATCTCTATGAGATGTAACCGGCGCTGGTAATACAATTTGGGAAGAAGAAGATGAGATGCCAGAAGGACATCTCTAAGATCTTTGTATATTTCAACTGAGGTGTTTGACAGCTTTATATAATCAAAGTTAGATGCCAAAGGGACATCTCCAAGAGATGTAACCGGCGCTGGTATTATAATTTGACAAAAAAAGAGAGTAGCATCGTGTCGACAGTGTCCTTCCATGGGATGATGCTCACTAATTCAACAGATGGATGTTTTTTTTCTATCCCCATTTCTCTCCCTTCTTTTCTCTTCCGACAGGGAGGGTAGAAAAGCAAGGATCAAATATCATTGCGTCGGCAACGTCTCTCCGCAGGAGGACACCCATTGCTCAACAATGGACGATATCTGTCTAATCTACGTCATACCGTAGAGTTGAGCAAGCTCTCCTCGTGGTGCGGTTTTGATATTCACAAGGTAGCATCCACTGCTGGAGGCAACGAATATCCTCCCACGGAGGAACCCCGCAGACACGATGGCACTCTTCTTTCCACTTTTCCACCCTCCCTGTGGGAGATGAAAGAAAGGAGGGGTGTGGTGGTGAATGCTGGCACCGTACCACATAATAATAATAAAAATAAAAAGTAAAAATATATATCTATCCTTCCAAGTCTTCACCGCCGCATCGAGTTGAGCAAGCCCTCCTCTTATGCGGTGTCGATTTTTCGGATACCTAAGTCCCTGCATCTGCTTGTTCCGTTAGGACAGCAGATGGCCACTTAGGCTTGCGGGATGGGTGAATGCGAGTACCGTTACGGGCACACACCCAGCACCGGTGGCCCTGGCGTTGGTTTTAGGGGTGTATGTGAGTCGCCGTAACACCTCTCACCCGGTGAATTTCTAGAATGATTGTTCTCGATACATTACCAGTCTCTGTATTTGCAATGCAGTAATATCAGTACCTGTAATTGCAATGTTAATGGTAGAAAGCGTTCCGTTCCGATATGGAGTTTTTCAGTCGCTTGAGTTGGTCAGCAACAGCAATAATTACATTGTTACTGATAATGAAATCATGAGTAATAACTAACGACTGCTACTACCAGTGACAGGCTATTATTGTTACTAATTATGGATTCATTAGTAGTAATAGCATAGATTGTGAAGAGAGCCGTGTCATGCTCCCTATCTGTATCACTGGTTCGCAATTTTGGCCATCATTCCCCATTTTTCTCCTTTCTTTCCTCTCCCACAGGGAGGGTAGAGAAGAGAAAAGAAAAATGCCATCGTGTCTGCAAAATTCCTCCGTAGGAAGATATTCGTTACCGTCATCAATGGATGATACCCGTTGAATCCAGACCGTATCCCAGAGTTGAGCAGGAACTCTCTTCTTGGTTCGGGTTCGACTTACGTTTATCATGGGGTGTGGTGGTGAATGCTGGCACCGTATTACATACAAATAATAATAATTAAAAGTAAAAAAAGATATATTGTATCCCTCCAAGTCTTCACCGCCGCATCGAGTTGAGCAAGCCCACCTCTTAGGCGGTGTCGCTTTTCAGAATTCCATAGTCCCTGTATCTGCTTGTCCCGGTAGGACAACAGACGGCCTCGTAGGCTAGCGGGATGGGAGAATGCGAGTACCGTTACGGGATCACACCCAGTACCGGTGGCCCGTGGTGTGGGTTTAAGGGTGGATGAGAGTCGCCGTAACACCTCTCACCCGGTTCGACAGCTCCTGGTAAATCGTGTCGTTCTCAGGTTAAACGAGTCACGTAGCCCAGTGCTTGTCAAGGGCGTTTTTGAACGCATTCACGGATTTAGAGCCCACTACCGCAGCAGGTAAGTTGTTCCAGACCCGCGAGATTGCGATCGGGAAAAAGTGTTGCGCTATAGTTGTAGCGAGTCGTTTTTCCACAAGTTTTGCCCCGTTGTTTCCAGCACGAATGTTATGGTCCCTGTCTAAGAGGCCGACAGGACTCACGTTGTTGAATCCCTTCATATATTTGAAGGTTTCAATGAGCTGGCCCTTCAGCCTTCGTCGCTCAAGAAGAATGAGGCCAAGCTCTTTAAGCCTATCCTCGTAGCTGTGGTGGCGCAGCTGCGGGATGAGCTTAGTTGCACGATGCTGGATTCGTTCCAGTTTGGCTTTATCCCCCTTAAGTGTGGAGACCAGAGTTGGACTGCATGCTTGAGGTGGGGACGGACGAGGGACGTATACAACGGCAATAGAAAGTCCGTCGTTTTGCAGAAGAAGTTACGGGAGATGTAACCAAGGTTACGGTTAGCTATCTTGTAACTTTCTTCGACCTGCGCGTTCCATTTTATATCTTTCGAGACAAAGACACCCAAGTCTCTCTGCTGGTCAACAGTTGCAAGATCGCTTCCTGCTATCGTGTGGTTGAAGTTGGCATTGCGACATCCCATGTGCATAACCGTACATTTTGCAACATTGAAGGGCATCTGCCACGCTTCCGATCATTGGACAAGTTTTTCGAGATCTTGTTGAATTTCAAATCTGTCTCTCTCCCTCCATGCTGCATGGCAGAGCTTTGTATCGACGGCAAATTTTGCTACCTTAGACAGAAGCTCCGCATCCATGTCAATTACATAGATGAGGAAGAGGATAGGACCAGGGCACTGCCCTGGGACACCTCAGAGGTAACAGGGGCCCACTCGGACAAAGCCTGGCCAATGCTGACTCTTTGCTTGCGTCCTGTTAGCCTGGCGCGCAGCCAGCAAAGTAAGTTGCCACCAATGCCGAGCTCAGAGACTTTGTGTAACAGTCTCCTGTGCGGTACCTTGTCGAAGGTTTTTTGGAAGTCTAGGTAGATGACATCCACTGCCTTACGGCGGTCGTACACGTTGATCAACTCATTGAAAAAGTCCAGCAGATTCGTCAGACAACTCCTCTCACGGCGGAAGCCGTGTCGAGTGTCATGAATGAGTCCGTTGTCTTCCAGATGATTGACAAGAAGATTTCGTATCAATCGCTCGATGGTTTTGCACACGATCGACGTCAAGCTGATCGGTTGATAGTTGCTGGGTGATTGTCGGTCACCTTTCTTGAAGATTGGCGTGACATTGCCAACTCTCCAGTCTTCGGGGACCTCGCCACTCGTCATCAATAAGTTGAAGATGTGGGTTAGGGAATCCGCCAAATGTTCGCGAGTTTCCTTAAGAACTCATGAGCCGTGTCCATCGGGACCGATCGATTTGCAAATGTCTAGTTCCTAAAGTTGTTTGGCAACTTCCTCTCTTGTGACTGCAATGTCGTTGAGGCTGACTTCCCCAGCGGAAACAGTATATCGTTCGTTGCCGGAGCCCTCAACTGTGAACACTGAACAGAAGAAGCTATTCAGGTCACTGGCCATGTCTTCAGGTGACGTTCTGATGACACCATCTTCGTCCATTAACGCACCAACTGAGTCCCTAGCAATTCTACGCTCGCTGACGTAGAATTGCTATGGACGTTATCTGCAGTATTTTTCTCTTTCGTGCGCATAGAGGTTCGGACTAGTCTAGTGACTGTCCTACACGCCAGGCGGTGCAGTTCTGCCGCCTCTTCGGTGTTATCCCTCAGTCGTTGCGCATTTAGTTGATCGCGACGATTAGAGGCTCTTTCAACTTCGACGTTCCACCAAAGGGGCCTGATTCTTTGAGCGGGATCAATTGTCCTCAAGGGTATAAACTCTCTCATTGAGGATTCGACAGCAAGCATCCACCGTACCTTCTTCGAGTTGTTCGATTAAGTTAAGCGCACTTAGTTGTTTTCTCATCCCCTGGAAGTCTGCTCGCGCGAAATTGGGGCAGCGTAAAACTCCCTGGGGGGATAGACGGGGAGCTTTGATGGTGAATTCCACCGCGTTGTGGTCAGCACCTCCCAGTTTGTTGCCAACTAGGATGTTGCCAACCAAGCGCTCCTCAGTTTACATGACTAGGTCCAGCATGTTGTTCCCCCGGACTGGTTCACGAACAAACTGGGTCATGTCGTTTTCGGCGATAAACTCCGTTAGTTTATTGCCTGGGGCCTGTGAAGTTAGGCTCACCCAGTCAATATAAGGGAGATTGAAGTCGCCGAAGATGATAGTCTCGCTATTATTTGAGACTATTTCTTCCAACTTCTCAGAGAGCTGGGCATCTTGTTCCGCAAAGGTGTGGCTGATGCGGATACCAATGCCAGCTTCAATGTCGCCTAGGCGACTTTGATTTCTGCGTTCAGTATTTCGTAAGAAACTGTGGCCACCGTTGCTCCAAGAAATGGATGCAGTATTTACTTTATGTACAGCACGGGCCCACCCCCTCGTTTACTAAGGGTTGGTTTGTCCACGTTAAACATTGTGTAGCCTGGTAGCATTTTCTCTGCTGCCAGGTTTCTACTCTGGAGATCGAGCCATGTTTCGTTTATGCCAATGACATCAAACGCGTACAGGGTCGCCAGTCCCCTCAGCTCATCGAACTTAGGAGCATATGACTGCGCGTTACAGAAGAAGACTTTTAGACGGTGCGTGTCTCGGTCATTGACATCTTCATCATTGGGGGGGGGTCTCGACCTGGCGGCTATGGACCAGGATCTTGACCATCCCTAGAATTGTCTTCTTGTGAGCCCTGAAACGCATCTACCGTGCCCGCAGCTTCTTCCTCTTGGAGCGACTGATCGACGGTCATCGCTCCCGTCCGGCAATCTGCTACGGGCACGGGGCCCTCTAGGTAGGGTTCCCTGCGACCAAAACTGGACCGTTTAAAGTACGCTGGACCCCTAACTATCGGGCATTGTATTTCTTAGCGCTTAGATGGAGCAGTCTGCAAAGTCGGGCATTTCCTACATCATTCAGGAGTAGGCCGTCTCTCAGGAACAGATCGGGCCTCTCCCGAAAGTCATCAAGCAAGTTGATGAAGGATACTCCATCGGACTGGCAAATGGTCTCGAGGGCTCGATTTTTATAGGTTAACTTACTATACAGTTTTTCATCATTATTCATTCACGGTAAGATGGATGTGATGGCCACTCGATCCCTTTTTGCCTTGAGGTTATAAATCAGCTGCCTATACTTAGCTAGCAGATCTTCCGACCTTGTCCTCTTGAGATCATTGGTGCCTACATGGCAGAGGATGAGTGTCTCCCGGCTGCGAGCAAATTCAACCGCCTGGTGTCGAACGATTGAGTCACCTAGAACAAGTGTCTCAATTTCGCCGTCCAGGTCCGTGAACCTCTCAAAAGTGTTCCGAGTTGGCATCACGAACGCGGGCCGGTTCACGAAGGCGAACCGGTTTTGGACCTGCTGAAATCCATCCTAATATACACCCGTCGAGGTTAGGTGCGGTTTCGATCCTCGGATGTCTCGGTCCGAGTTATCGGCTTAGTCCCAGTTTTCCGTTTCCGTGCAGCAGAAGATCTCATGGCCTGTCAGGAAGTAGGTACCCCGGGTTTGGATTTAGGGGTGGAAGCGAATTGCGAGCTCACATCCATCACCGGTAGCCCTGATATGGGTTTAGGGGGAATGCGTGCTGCCGTTGCAGACTCTTACCCTGAACGTCACGGTAGAAAGTCATAGCAAAACCACCAAGACTCCCCCGCGATCAAACTGGGTCCCTTCGGTAAATCCAGCTGTAAATCATGGACCACCAACTCGTTAACTTTTACAAGTCTCCTCGTCCGTTCCGACAGGCCCTTAACAGCCTTTTCCATGTCAGAAATATAGTTTCTACTGAGGTCTGCAGCAAAACTCTCTAGATCACGCCTACTAACAAGGTCCTCTTGGACCTTACGTACCTCGTCTCTCACCTCCGCTACAGACTCACAAGTCCTGCCGATCTCTTCTCTCATCTCTACATACTCACCGGCGACAGTGCACAGCTGCTTCACGAGGACAAAGACCTTCCCGGCAAGGATCCCGTTCTCTACGTCGTCGTCCCTCCGCCGCAGGCCCTGGAAGGTCACCAGGACCTGGTCGAGCCTGTCATCCAGCCCGCAGAATCGGCAGATGAGGTTGTCCACGGCCTTAAACTAGATGTTCCTGAAGACGCTCCTGCTCATCCTGACAAAGAAGACCGAGCAGTCCGCCAGAGTGGCAGGCATCCTCAGACGTCGTACGTGGAGATCGTCGCGCACTTATTTACACTAACTATTACTTATTTTCAGCAATTATTTTTACAGCTCTCACACTTATTTAGAAGGCGAATAATTTTCAGATAATTTACACCTAATAGAGCTCTCACAATTAAAGTACACAAAAGAAGAAAGAGAGTGTGCAAAAATGTCAAAAAAAAGAGAGTCTGCAAAGACGTAGACAAAAAAGAGAATCAGAAAAACGTCGTAAAGGGAACAGTGAAAACTCGTGAAGTAAACAGCAAAAATTCGTAAAGGGAACAGTAGTAGTAGTGGTAGTAGGCCTGGGACAGGCTGAAGAGTTCATTCTAGCAGTATTTCAACATTGAATTTGCAGTACAGCTAGCCCAGCCTAGATGATGAGGTGCCCATCGTTCATGGGCTGTCGGATGCTGAAGGCTCCAACCTAGGTTGTTGCCACCTTGGCGGCACAGGTCCAAATGCTCAGTAAGAGGTTGGATTAGTCTCCCAGTGTTTGTCGAGGCGGTTCTTAAATGTGTTTGCGTTATTACTATTAACCACATTAAGTGGTAAGCGGTTCCAAATTGTTGTTATCTTGATTGGCAATAAGTTTTCGGCCACTGGTGTTCTAAATGGTTTTAGCTGCAGCTTTTGTCCATTATTTCTGTTCCTTGGGCTATAATCTCGGACAAACAGGCCCTCAGGGCTAGCTCTAGCAAATATGTTTAGGTATTTGAAAGTTTCAATTAACTGACCTCTAAGTCCTCTTCTTTCAGGTGATATCAGTTCAAGTTCGTCGAGTCTTTGCGTATACGTCTTATTGTTCAGTTCCGGAATCATTTTGTTGCTCGGTTCTGAACACGTTCCATTTTGTTAATATCCCCTCTCAGGTGAGAGGATCAAAATTATACTGCAAATTCCATTTGAGGCCCGGCGATTCAAGTATATAACGGAAGAAAGATGTCCCTGGACTTGTTGTGGAAGTTCCTGGATATAAAGCCAAGGACTCTATTGCCTTTCTTGTAGCTAGCTTCCACTTGGTTTTTCACTTGAGATATTAGGTGATTGATAGTACAAGGTCTCGTTGTTGGTCCACTTCAGTTATATGCTGGTCGACCATTACGAAAGCAGAATTTCGATTTTGTGATCCAATGAGTATAACTGTGCAATTTTCAACATTGAAGTTCATTTGCCACTTTTCAGACTAGTCCACATGCTCACAGTCCGCTTTGTGGCAGAGTTTAGAGTCGTCAGCGAATTTTGATCATTTGCTAATGATGTCGCTGTCGAGATCATTTATATAGATTATAAAGAGAAGGGGCTCATGAACACTGCCCTAGGGTACTCCTGATGTTACCGTAGCCCACTGACTTTTTCCTTGGCCGATACAGACACGTTGCTTGCGGCCCGTGAGCTAATTTCGGAGTCACTTGGCCACATTTTTCAGTTATGCCAAGCGCCTAAACATTATTACTGATGGAACAACTGTTGATATTTTCAAGTTTATTTTTTGAGATATTTGAGGTGATGTCTTGAGCAGTAACAGGTGAAAAATCGGAAGAATTAACAAAATTGTTATGCGATAGATATGCGAGATGGTCGTTTTCATTGGTACTAATACTACAGGCAATATTCTACCCGACCTTCATAAATTATTCATTTTGTATATTAGCTTTTTCTTGATCTTCTGGATATTCGTTATTGGCAATGATTAGTTTTTCTAAAGTTCGGTTAAATTTGTTTTTATGTGGTCTAAGTATGTGATTGATCAAGTTCCACGTTCGTTTGTGATTTTTTTTTTGTACAAAGAAAAGTTATTTTCGCAGGTAGTTCGTTTAGATTATCGAACCAAGTCTGTAACGCAGTTTCTAAATAGGGTGTTAGTATCTTTTCGCCTTTTGCCTTTCATGAACAAAGTAAAATAATAATTCCGTGTTTTTATTTCTGATTTGATAGGAGCGGTAATCCGTGGTCTCGTTATGTCTTTTTGAGAGACTCTTTGTTTTAGCAGGACATCACGAATTATAATTTTCGTCTACTTTGGAAGTTAATTGTTTGATAGCCCGATCACAGTCATTTATATTTATGATTTCAGGGAAATCATATGGATTCAATTTTTCATACAGAATTGTTATTGCTACATATTTTACTAATCTGTATCTAATCTGCTCGCATTTCTCATTTGCTTCATTAATCAATTGATTATTCAGGATTACACCAGATTACAAAGATAGTGTGGTAGTTTTATATATCAGTTATGACAGAGTTATAATTTTGCGGGTTTGTGATGAAGATAATATTTATTAGGGTGGCCTCATCTCTGACTTTGTCTGTTCTAGTTGGTTTTGATATTAGTGGTAATAATGTAAGGCTGTTCATTGATCACAAGAGTTCTAAAGCATTATTGTCGTGATCGTAATTCATAATATCTATGTTAAAATCTCCACATATGATAAAATGATCAGTCTTTTTGTTGTTACATGATTGGAAAAATTCATCTAATTTGTTAATGAATAGTTTAAAGATATCGGATGGTGGCTTGTAAGCTGTTGCTATGATCATACATATATTTTTTTGTCTCATTTCAACGAAAAGTGTTCCGATGTATGACATACTGACAGTACAAAAATCTATAATTTTAGAGGCCTATTTGTCAGGAATATAGGTGCTGATTGCTCCACCTCGTCTACCATCAGTTCTGAACGAGTGAAATGAATTATAGCTTTTAAATTAAATAAATCTTTTGTGTCCTCGGTCAGCCAGCTTTCTGTCAAGCAGATTACATTGAATTTACAATATAATGATTGGATAAATGAATGAAAATGCCACTTATAGGTAATAGTGATCATAGTCCTGGTATTTTTAGTATTGCAGTCTAATCTGTAAAAAGTATTTTCATTATAGTATTCGCCCTTCTTCTCAGTATTTAAATTAGGATAGAAAACATTCAGATGGTTAGTATCAGGGCCAACAAAGTCTGATAAATTATTGTCCAGGCTTATTGAAAGAGCGAGTACCTAACCTAGGAAGAGTAAAATGATACAAGAACGTTAACACTGGAGCTTCTTAAAGAAATTAAGATGATCCACGGAGATATTGAACCAAAGTAAGAGCTCCTCTCCACCATGGGAATAACCAGGCACAAAGTCTGGTAGATGCATATGATTTCACGTATTAATGACTCTTAGGTAGGACAAACTAACAAGTGGAAACAAGTAAAATGCATAGTTGCACAAGATAATGAACGCCATTTTTGTATAATTGTTAGTTTGTATAGTATTGAGTTACTAATGACAATGAGTTACAAACATTTTATTTTGTATGAGAATGACGGAATGAATTAGTTAGCGTCTGTCGGCAATGTTAAACTGGAGAAGAAAAAAACGTATTAACTGGCAGAAATGGTAACAAGATGAATTAGTTAAGGTCATTCAATATTACATAAAAGAAATGAGGGATAGAGGATACAGAGAATACTGTCCACTTGTTGGCCAGTCCTTTACGTATTTCTAGGATGTACCTCTGATGTGCTGAATCGGGAGTTTGTCCAGCCTATGCCGGCTGCTGACCACCACACGTCGGAACTTGGTCCGCTGCCCTTCTGGTGTGCCCTCTGACTGGTGTGCCCTCTGACGATATTTGATGTTTGAAAATTAAATTAGGATGAGTGCTAAGTCTGCGTTTCATGCGATCGGTATCGTGGTAGAGGCGCTTGGAGAGGGTTTGCCCGTCAGATTATTGATTTGAAATGGGCATCAGTAATATTATTTATTTGTTATAATTTTGATTATTTTTTCCGAGTTGTGCTGCTGAGCCACCATTGCGGCTGTTCGGTCACTTGGTTCCTGGTACTACATGTTTTCTAGAAGATTATCCGTGTGATCTGGCCTAGCGACTTAAGTCCTCTTCCACAGGCATCTTGAATAAAATTTATTTCCATAATGGAGTCCATAATCCATGTAGATATTGCCATGCTCGGCCGCTGTACACCATTACCATGCTCGGCCGCTGTACACCATTGCCATGCTCGGCCGCTGTATATTGCCATCCCACATTCATGATTTGCTCGGCCGCTGTACACCCGTCGTGGACGAGTCCATAATGTATGCAGATATTGCCATGCTTGCCATGTGAGTTGCTCGGCCGCTGTACACCCGTCGTGGACGAGTCCATAATGCATGCAGATATTGCCATTCTTGCCATGTGAGTTGCTCGGCCGCTGTACACCCGTCGTGGACGAGTCCATAATGCATGCAGATATTGCCATGCTTGCCATGTGAGTTGCTCGGCCGCTGTACACCCGTCG
>SDVV010008437.1:0-17211 GCA_016164225.1 Gammarus roeselii | reverse complement strand
ACATATATCACACTGACTAATATTGCCATTTATGTTCGGTTTGTAACGTTATTTACGTTCATTTCAAAGTAATGACATTGTCATTAATACAAGCAACACTTATAATGGTCATTCCTACTTCCATCGCTGCACCATTCCTTGATTGGTTGAGGCTCCGACCAGACCTCTTGGCTGAACTACTGCTTCAGCCACTCGCTGGCCACAACTGCCGGCTGGAATGCTCTGCTTCAGTTAAATTCAATCGCTCCTGGGGGCGACACGTGACTCAAACCAATACTGGCGTTGACCAGAACAGAATGTCGCTGCGCCACCAAGCGGGCGGGTGGGGCGGAGCGTGGAAGGTCTGGGCGGAGCTCCATCACAAGCCTAAGTGAATGTTGTTGTAAATTTTTCATAATTAACTGTAACTTTTTGCAGCTTTACCCAACTATATGTTATGAGGTGTTTCAGAACTTCGCCTTATGCTCGGGCTTACAAGTCTCTTCAATTTCCCTATTTACAATTTTCTTTTCAGGATTCATTTAACGATCCTGAGCCGTCATTTTGTGACCAAAATTTTATGAGCTGTGAGCGGGTTCCAATGAAGAGAACAGTTCACGAAAGATGTTACGCGCAATCACAAAATTCAACTTCATGAAGAACGTCAACATTTTTATTTCAGACAATCCTGAAAAAAAATGAAATGCACAAAAATTCTTCACTATTAGATTTTACCTTGCACACCGGGATATTGCTTTACAGTGGAAAAATATTTACTAAAAAATGTTTGAACAGTCGTTTCAATACACCAGAAGCCCATGTATATAAGCCTACATGTATCGACGTCTCTTCGCAGTGATTTCTGTCTTGGTTGAAAGTTTGCTAACTGAATCGGTCATTCATTAAATTGTACCTAAACTGTTGTACTATTAACACACTTGTAGGCAGTGCCGAGACACCGAAAGAAAAACGTTGTTAAATACAGACTGGATAGATGACTTGTGCAGTACAATATTTTAGGCCATCCATATAATTGACGGTCTTCTCCAGATATTAACCATTTTGGCGAGAGAGTGGTTCAACAGCGTTGAACAAAAATCTGTCGATATTCATAATATAATTCCTAACGGGAAACCTATGCCTGCATAAAGGATAATCTGTGTAGATAGGTCTTCAAATATACCTTTTATTGAAATGATGAGATAACCGGAAATGAATTCGTTTTAGTGTTCACCGGAGATGAATAAAATCGTCTAGTGACGGACCGAATAAAATTCATAACGGAGTACCTTCCAGCCAAAGAGTTAAAGTGTGTAGATAGGTTTTCAAACTTGTAGGTAGATTGGTAGCTGTATCATCCCTTCAATGAGCAGATGGTTAACTTGATATGAATAACATTTTCAAGCGATAGTCAGAACCTAATCCGTAACACTATTCCTGCCCGCTACAGAGTTAATCTGCGTAGAGAGATCCTCAAATAATATTAGACGAAATGGTTCATCGAAGATGAATAAATTTACCTGGTGACCAACATTATGGAATATCTTACGGGATACATGCCGGCCCAAAAAAGTAAATCTGTGTAGATAGGTTTTTTAATTCATCTTGTTGTTGGGAGAGGGGTTCACCGGATTGAATGAAATAGTCTGCCGATAAACAGAACAAATCTCCAACGTAATGCCTGCCCGCTAAACAGTCAGTCATCGTTTACCTTTGGGCTGGATGGATGATTATTCATTTTATAGATCATTGACACTTTTTTTTAGTATTTTAGTATTGCTTATTTCGTGAGCTCTATTATTCTTCTCTGCCCTTTTTTCATAGTGATAAGTTTTGCATTTGTTATTATTATATACATCGAGGATGGTTGAGACAAGGTGACCCAGAGAAGTGGGGTACTCGTGGGACCCGCGGTACTGTGGGGACTCGGGGTTTCGGGAACCCGGGGTACTCGGAAGACCAGGAGGATTTGGGGGGACCCACTTGAACCCTTCTGGGGCTTTTTGGGGCACCCTTGAGACCCTTCGGGACCCTTTTGAGAAAATGTAGGACCCACTTGAGGCCCCTCTGAATCTTGGAACCTTTGCTCCCTCCTCCCAGATCTACGTTAAACCTGCTCTCTGTCTGCGTTGAACCTGCTCTGAGTCTGCGTTGTACCTACTGTGAGTCTACGTTGAACCTACTCTGAATTTACGTTGAACCTACTCTGAATCTGTGTTCAACCTACTCTGAATCAACGTTGAGCCTACTCTGAATCTACGTTAAATCTACTCTAAATGGACGTTAAACCTACTCTGAATCTACGTTAAACCCACTCTGAATCTACGTTAAACCTACTCTGTTTCTACGTTAAACCTATTCAGTATCTACTATTACCTATTCGGTATCTACGTTGAACCCACGCTGTATCGACGTAAACCTACTTTGTATCTACTGTAAATCTACTCTGTAACTGCGGTAAACCTACTCAGTAACTACGGTAAACCCACTCTGTAACTACGGTAAACCTACTCTGTAACTAAGGTAAACCTACTCTGTAACTACGGTAAGCCTACTCGGAATCTACGTTAAACCTACTCTAAATCTACGTTGAACCTACTCGTAATCTACGCTGAACCTACTCTGCCACTCTTTAATTGCCCTACGGGGGAGTCTGCATTAACTTTGCGTTGGGACTCCGGTGGAAAACAAAATCAAACTACTACTACTACTGAGCAACGGCCCTACTGGGGAGTCTGCATTAATTTCGCGTTGGGACTCCGGTGGAACATGAAAGCAAATAATAAATAAATACTACTGAGCACGGCTAGGCGTTTTGATGGCTAAATGGAGAAATAATGTTGATCTTGGAGAGTGAAAGTCTTGAATGGCACTGTGAGTGGAGGGGACGAGGCGAGTCGAGGCAGGTTGAGGCGAGTGGAGACGAGTCGACTGGCGAGGCGACAAGTCGAGACGAACCGAGGCTGGTTGAGACTAGGTGACCCGGGAATGGACGGTACTCGTGGGTTCCTCGGGACTCAAGGGACTCGAAGATTTCGGGAACCCGGGGGACTTGGAAGACCAGGAGGATTTGGGGGGGACCTACTTGCACCCTTCCGGGGCCCTTTGGGACACCCTTGAGACCCTTTGAGACCCCCTTGAGAAACTTTGGGACCCGCTTGAGACCCTTCTGAACCCTGGGACCCCTGCTTCCATCTCCTCACGCTTTAAAACCCATACACAGCAAAACCTGTTTATGTAAAATGCTTAAGTAGAACAATTAATTATTACAGTCCGCGGAATACTGACACAGAGGGCGAGGGTCGCGTCGAGGCTAATCGAGGTGAGTCGAGATCAGTCGAAATATGTTGAGGCGAGTCGAGTTGGTCGCGACAAGCCAAGACTGCCCGAAATGATTCGAGACAAGCCGAGATGAGCTGAGACAAGAGGACCCGGGGAGCTCGGGGGACTTGGGTTACCCTCCGGAATTCGTCGGGCTCTTTTGAGACCCGAGGCACCTCTGCCACCACACTGTCACCCTAAAATGTTTGAGTGAAAATTTTTGTTAGTACAGTTCACATGATTAATAGCGCGGAACAGGGAGAGTCACTTCGAGGTTAGTCGAGGTGCGTCGAGATCAGTCGAAACATGTTGAGGCGAGTCGAGCTGGTTGCGACGAGCCGAGACTGGCCGAAATGATTCTAGACAAGCCGAGATGAGCTGAGGCGAGGGGTCTCGAGAGACCCGGGGAGCTGGGAAAGACCCGGGGGACTTGGGTTACCCTCCGGATTCATCGGGCATTTTTGGGACCCAAGGGACTAATGCCCCACCCCACCCTTTTCCCTTAAACAATATGTGCAAAATCAATAATCTGAGCAGTTTTTCTACCCATGACGAACCTGCCCTTACTTTTTCCTTCATGATCCACAATTTTGACATGCATAATAATGCTGGTGTATTTGTGCGGGAGTCCTGTTTGTGATTTTGTGAATGGGTGTTTTTCTTCAGTCTGTGTTCGCTCGCGCGTGCACGGACCATATGCAGTTCCTGTGGTTGACATGGACTGCGTAGCTATACAACCTTGTGACGCGTTGCGGTTGGAGTTGATCTAATCCGTGAAGCCGTAGACCTTGTACCAATTTCGACGATACCATCTGTGCGCACTGGCGCGCGTGCATATTACTCTTGGAGTTCTGAGTGGTTAGAGACGGAGATTCGTTTTGTCTGAGTCTTTATCTTACCTGAATAAACAAATTGTACCTCTAGTAAACTAGACCGCGAAGCTGTAAACAGTGTGTTGCATTGCTGTCGGAGCTGGCTTTGTCCGTGTAGCAGTAAACCTTGTAACGGTCTTAACGATGATACCTGTGCAAACTAGCGTGCGTACATGTTACTCTTGAAGTTCTAAATGATTGGAGGCGAGGATTCGTTTCGTCTTAGTCTTACCTGAATAAATGAAGTATACTATAATCGACCTAGACTGCGTCGTGTTCTAGGTCGTGTTGCGTTGCTGTCGGAGCTGACTTTGTCCGTGTATTCGTAGACCTTGTACCAGTCTCGACGATGCTACCTGTACGCACTGGCGTGCGTACATATTACTCTTGAAGTTCTAAATGATTGGGAAAGGAGTTCCGTTTCGACTAAGCTTCTATCTTGTGCGCACCAGCGTGCGTCTGACATTGCTGAAATTTAAAAAAAATCTAACTTTAACAGCGTTGTTTTTCTCGCACACTGAGGTGAGCAAGCCTACTGGCATCCATGATCATCGAGCCCTACGGGGGAGCCTGTTATGACTCGCATTGAAACTTTGGTGGAACGGAGAATCAAATCAGATCAAATCAAGCATAAAATCTTCAACCGATAATACAAAGATGAAAAATATTGTTAGTCGAATTAACTCGTCAGGCGGTAGGCCGCTTAAAATCGTCCGGCGAGTGATCGGTTACAATTATCTAACGATAGACACAACTAAACCGTCCGTCAATAGACAAGATAAATTCGTCTACCAATAGACAATAGAATCCAGCGTCGATAGGCAATCAATTCGTCTGTTGACAGACTAAATAATCTCGTCTATTATTTGACGGAATAAAGTCGTCCGGTGATAGGCAGAACAAATCCCTAACGAGACACTTGACCGCTAAAGGGTTGTTCAGTATCGATGGGCGAACAAGCCAACTCTTCATTGGGCAAAGGAATTCACTGGGGATGCATAATATCATCTGACTATTAACAGGATAAGATCCCTTGGCAATGGTCGCAAAAGGATTTCTAACCTTAGACATGCCCTTATCAAGATAAATGTGGGTAGATGGGTTTCGAATTAACATTTTTTCTGGCAGAAGGGTTCATCTGAAGTTAGTTGAACCGTATGGGATAGACAGAATAAAATCCTTAACGGGATACCTGCCGTAAAAACTTAATATGTTGAGATAGGCTTCCAAAATATCCATTAGAAAGCAGAGGAGCTCACCGGAGATTAATGAAATCGTCTTGCGATGGATTGAATTATTTTCCCAACGGGATTCATTACCGCTGAACAGTTGATTAGTGCATATAAATTTTCCAATTAACTCTCTAACTGGCAGAGGAGTTCAATGGCGATAAATAAAATATTTTTTGCGGCGGACACGATACAGTCATCTGTCGATGAACAGAATAAAATTCCGAATGAAATACCTGCCATGAAACGACAAGGGGATCACCGAATATAAATAAAAACTGCTGTAATGGAAGAATGAAATCCCTTACGGGATATCTGCACACAAAAGAATTAATCTGTATAAAAATGTTTTCGAATGAATACTTTAGCTATCTAGTGGTTAACCAAAGGTGAATAATTTGTCTGGCGACGGACAGAATCAATTTCCTTACAAATTACCTGCCTACTATAGGGCAAATATGCCTTGACAGATTTTTGAATCAACACTTTAGCGGTAGGGGGGCTCACAGGAGCTGGATAAAATCGCCTGACGAGAGTCAGGATATCGGAATAACTGTCCACAAAAGGGCTATCATGTGTGGAAAATTCGTCAAACACTTCTTTGTTGAGTGATTTAAATCATCCGACGCTGGGCAGAATTTAATCGCTAGCGGGATTTCCTCTCTGTAAAGAGCTAGACCCTGTAAATAGATTCTCAAGTTAGCGCCAAATAAGCGAAGGGGTTCACCAAATATGTTTAACTTCATTTGGCCACAGACCGATAAAATCCCTAAAAGGGGACCTGCTGCTAAAGGAATCATCTCTGTTGATAGGTTATTGAATCTTTAGCGGCCAGAGGGGTTGACCATAGATGGATAAAATCGTTTGGCAATAGATATGACATCAAAAACCCTACAGCGAGCAGGGGGGTTAACCGGAGATGAATATAACCGTCTGGTGTGAGCCAGACTTAGATCAATGTCGAAATAAGTAAATAAACAATATGATGCCTACCTGCTACAAGGTTAATCTTTGTTGATAGGCTTTTGAATTAACCCTTTGGATGAGCAGAGGGATTCACCGAGGGTGAATTAAAGCATCTGGCGAAAGACGAAATAAAATTGTTCTTCTATAAGCACCGTAAAATCATCCGGCGACGGACAGTATCAATCGTCTGGCGATAGACAGTGTAAGGACTCGTCCATACGATATCCTCATACTCACATTATTGCTAACGTTGTGCGACAGGGTGGCGTGCCTGTCGCACAATGCTGCTCAGCAGTGAAGTGTAGGATGTATTTCATAAATCTTTGCTCGAATTGTCATAATGTTTTGTCCAGTAAATAAGACTAATGCCATTAAAATAATTCATTCTTGGTCGGGACATAGCTTTGTCATTCGAATAACAATTATCCTATGGTCAACTCATTTAATACCATGGCTTTAAATGTAAAATGTTTAACACCATTCGGAGATGTATCCCAAGGGGCCCCAAATGACACCCAGATTGCAGTGTTCACGTGCAATGCCTACAAGGCAGCGCTCACGTCCAAAAAAATACAAGTATCAAACATATACCATCACCAGTTCTAACCATTATTTTGGCATTGTCTAGGCTAAACTGAAACAGTCATAAAGTGTAGGTAGATTGCACTTGTTCGAGCTGGCGGATATCAGAAATGCTGGTATTTGCTCTCCAATATAGAACTGACAGTATAAGCAAAAAATGTGTACGTCTTACAAAAAAAATAATACGGAGAATGAAGGTCGACGGATATTTGAAATTTAGTTTCCTCACTTATACTGAGTGAATACATTTAAATGATAAAAAATGACAAAGCTGTGGGAAAGGATGTTATACCTGCGGAAATATTCAAGTATGGTCCTGTTCAACTTTATGTCATGTCTATTTTCTTCACTTGCTGGCTTAAACCTAATTACCTTCCTCAGTTATTAATGGATGTTGTCGTAAAACCTGTCATAAATTCGATGACAAAATGCGCAACCGATAAGGGCAACTACAGATCAATATCAATTGCTACTGCTGCATCAAAGCTACTGGAATTAGTTATCCAGAACAGGCTTGGCGACTGCCTGAAAACAACGCCCAACCAATTTGGGTTCAAGCCTCAGCATGGGACGGAAATGGCTATCTACACATTAAAGCAGACGATTAGTTGCTTTGTCAGTGGAGGGTCAGCTATGTAACTTTGTTTTTTTGGATGCTAAAAAAGCGTTTGATCGTGTCAATCACTGGACACTGTTCAAAAAACTTATTGAAAGAGGGGCGTCAATTCACATTGATAAGGTACTAAAGTATTAGTACCAGCAGCAGGAATGTGTAATACGATGGGGCAGCTCACTGTCAAACCCGTTTCGAACAACTAATGGTATAAGGCAAGGAGGCCTACTCTCGCCTTTTTTTTCAATGTATATGTAAACAGCTTATATGACCAACTTTCTCTAGCCCTGTTGGGTGTCACATTGACGGATGCTGTGTTAACGCGATTAGCTACGCAGACGGTATGGTCCTTGTGGCCCCACATGCCGATGCTATTCAGACGATGCTAAATATATGCGAGACTGAGACTGCAAAACTAGACATCGAAAACAATACTATCAAATCAGTGTGTATGCTAGTGAAACCACCCAACCAGAGGTTCCCGCACAGAACGGACGGGGTACTTAGCGGGACCCCGCTGGAATACTCGGACAGTTTCACTCTCTTGGGGCATTTAATAACAAATAACCGGTGTGATAATGATGTTAAGCTGCAGCTTTGTAAAACGTACTGTTATCCTATATACTGTAACTCAATGTGGTGTAAATTTACGAGGGGTACTATGAGCAAACTGAGAGCAATACAAGGACATATTCAGGAGGCGGGGGGTGTCCCAAGATGAACGAGTGCTAACCCAGTATTCGCAAAATATGATGTTGATTGCCTGAAAGTACGAACAAGAAAAAGTGCATACAGCCTCCAGGAACGAATTGAATACTCGAATAATCTCTGCCTGGAGGCAGTATGTAACAGTGAGGGATACGAACTATCATTACTTTAAAGAAAAATGGGACAGAATACTGCTTGCGCAGGAAGATCCCGATATTAATAGGAATAATGTTTGACTCCGAACCGCATATCTAGGTTGTGGGCCCATTATATGCGGGCGGCTGTCAGGGTGAAATGCGACCCCGAGTATGTACACTGATAGATAGGTGGCTTTATACTAAACCTCTTCAATATTTTTGTTTGTCCACATATTCATGGGGGAAAATGACCTGAAATGTATTTAAAGGCCGCGTGTCTCACACTTCATCTATCTCAATCTTGATCAATCTTCACGTGTTTTTTTAAGACGATATTCCTGATGTATTGGTACGAATGTTTTTGTTGAACTTGTTTTTTGTTAAAACCATTATTGCACCATCGAGTGCCTCAATAAAATTTATTATTGTTATTATTATTATTTTCCGTAACCCCTGCGCGTCGTAAAAGGCGACTAAAAGGGGCGAGGCGAAGAGGCTAGGAATCCCTTTCTCTGTAGAACCCTTCCTCAGAGACGGCAAGACGAGCGGGGGGAGGAGAGGCACACGCCTCTCCGACCACTATTGTTAGGGTTGCTGAATGTGCGTGGCTGTAGTACGAATGATGTAAAGAGGAGGGAGATTGTCGAGAAATTGTGATTAGGAAGTTTGATGTGTTGGCGCTGAGTGAGACGAAATTGAAAGGTAAGGGAGAATGTGAGTTTGGTGTGGTAAGTGGAGGAAAGTCTGGTGTGGAGGAAGGTCGGGCACGAGAAGGTGTGGTTTTGATTTTGAGTGATCGGTTGGTTAGTAGCGTTACCAAATGGAAGGTGTCCTCAAGATCGATGTGGGTGAAAGTTAAATTAGGCGTAGAGAGATGGGTATTTGTGAGTGCATATGGTGCAGGTAGAGAGAGGAGTGAGGAGGAAAGGGAACAATTCTCGACTGACCTGAGTAAGTGTACTGAGAGTTTCAATGTAGTTGTACTGGCTGGCCTTAATGCGAGAGTTGGAGGAGATGCAGTGGTGAAAAATGTGATAGGAAGATATGGCGATCCCGGTAGAAATGACAGTGGAGAAAACCTGATAGGTCTGTGTTGGTGGTCGGGAACAGTTTGTTCAAGAAGCGAGATATCCACAAGTACACATGGGTAGGGATGGCTCGTGGTGCAGTATTGGAGAGAGCGCTGATGGATTTTGTGCTGATATCGAGGAGAGTGGTGGGGAGGCTGCTGAGTGTGCGGGTGTTGAGAGGGGAGGGTGGAGGAGTGTCTGACCATCTGTTGGTGGAAGGTAGATTAAAAGTGGTGGAAGGGCGACAAAAGAGTGGGAGGAGAAAGAGAGGTAGTGGAAATGAGTGAACTGAACATGAGAAGCAGAGCTTATGAGTTCCAACGGGCGTTGAGATATGAATATGACAACATGAGAGGGCAGAACCTGAGAGATGTGGAGGAAGAATGGGGGACGTTAAGAGAAAGGTTGCTGAGATGTGCGAAGAATGTGTGTGGTGCGCGCCGTGGGGGCGAGTGCAGAAGGAATGGTTGCGAGTGGTGGAACGAGGAGGTCAAACTGGCGGTGGCACGGAAAAGAGGAGCGTTTGAGGAGTGGTTGCAGGTGAAGTCGGAGGTGGCTTATGAAAGCTACAAAGAGAGGACAAACGAGGTGAGGCGGGTGGTAAGGAGAGCCAAAAGGGACGCTGATGCCAGGTGGGGCAGACGGTTGTGCCAGAATTTCGAGGAGAACAAAAAGATGTTCTGGATAGAGGTGAAGAGGGTGAGAAAGGAAGAGATCGGAGAGGAGGAAGTGGTGAAAGATGAATAACGGCCAGTTGTTGTTGGAAAGTAGTGATGCACGGATGAGGTGGGCCGAGTATTTTGATGAATTGTTGAATGTCGAGGATGACAAAGAGACTGACATTGTTGCTGTGGGTAGTGGTGCTCGGATGCCAGTTTTGGGAAAGAGACTTGTGGCGCACAATACCAGGGAAAAGGTGCAGAAGGCGGTGGAGGTGATGAAAGCAGGAAAAGCCCCTGGTTTGGATGGCGTTGCGGCCAAGTGCCTGAAAAAGGGTGGAGTAACGATTGTCAAATGGTTGGTGAGGTTACTGAACTTGTCTTTTGTGGCAGGCGTGGTACCAATTGAGTGGCGCAGTGCCTGCATTGTTCCGCAGTATAAAGGCCTGCAACTCTGGAGGTATCAGTCTACTAAGTGTGATTGGTAAGTTGTACGGGAGAGCGCTGATCAAAAGGATCAGAGACTGCACGGAGTGCGCAGTTGTAGAGGAACAGTGTGGTTTTAGGAGTGGTAAAGGGTGCCCCGATTACATTTTTACAGTGAGACATGTCTGTGAAAAGAACCTTGCTAAGGGGAAGGACGTGTTCTGGGCTTTTCTGGATCTGGAGAACGCTTACGATATGATTAACAGGAAAGCACTGTGGAGGGTGTTGCGTTTGTAAGGAGTGGGCGGTCATTTGTTGAAAGCGTTGCAGAGTTTCTATGTTGAAAGCCGAGCATGTTTCAGAAAAGGAAACGAGGTGAGTGATTGGTTCACAGTGAAAGTGGGACTGAGACAAGGCTGCGTGATGTCTCCCTGGCTGTTCAACCTCTATATGGATGGAGTGGTCAGGGAGGTGAACGCAAGTGTGCTGGGTCGTGGCTTGGAGATGTTGAAAGCGAATGGGCGGAGTTGGCAGCTGAGTCAGTTGCTATTAGCGGATGATACGGCCCTGGCTGCGGATTCAGAGGAGAAGCTATGTTGGCTAGTGTCTGAGTTTGGTAGAGTGTGTGTGAGGAGGATGCTTCGAGTGAACGTGGGTAAAAGTGAAGTAAGGAGATGCTCGAGGACTGTCGATGCGAGCAGAATTAGTGTCCTCCTAAATGGAGAGTTGTTGGAAGAAGTTCAGTGTTTTAAGTAACTGGACTTCCATGAGGAGAAGACTGAATTAGTGGAAACTGAGGTGAAGTCGCGAGTGAAGGAGGGGTGTGAAGTGTTGAGTGCACTAAAGAGCGTAATGAGCTGCAGGACGTTGGGGATAAAGGCAATGAGAGGGCTGTATGAGGGTGTCGTTGTGCCAACTATGCTGTACGTAGTTGAGACTTGGGGGGTGAGAGCAGAGGAGAGAAGAATGTTGAATATTCTCGAGATAAATGTTTGAGGAGCATGGCTAGAGTGTCGCTGAGAGACAGTTCCGCTAACGACGTGGTTCTCATCAGAACGGAGATGGTGAAGAAGTTAGAGGACAGAGTCGATTCGCGTGTGCTTAGATGGTTCGGGCACATGGTGAAGATGTATGAAGGGAGATTGGTAAAAAAGGTGTTGAAGTCAGAGGCGAGTGGACGTAGGCCGAAATGGGTCAATGGATGGTGTGAAGCAGGCTTTAGAAAGGAGAGACGTGAGTGTGGAAGTGGCGAGAGAGCGTGCACTGGATAGGCGTGAGTGGAGAATGAAAGTAAACGGATGAGTTCTGACGCTGCCCTGATGTGCTTTCCCGCCCTAGGCATATCGGTGAGAGACGGGATGGTCGTGGGCGGGGGGAGCCCGGTCATCATGACGCGGCAGGGGTAAAACCAGTCACGCTGCCAGGCCCTGCTGCCGACACTGACCTCGAGCCGCACTTATGACCCGGAGGGTGTGTTGCGGGGTCCCCGGCCGGACCCTTTTGCGCAAAAGAGCTAAGATGTGCGAGTGTGAGTGTATAAGAGTGTGAGTTGCACCTTGCAGTCGGCCACTCCCCTTGCTGAGAGATTTCGGCCTAGTGTATGTATCTGTATCTGTATCCTTCGCAGTGGTGTTACGCCATTTGTCACCGGTGTATTAGGATGTCATTTTCTTTAACTGTAACTTTAAAATAGTCATTTTCACTCATCATTCAATTTCTTATTTTGCAACATCCGCTCGCCAAATCGTAATTTGTTTCTCATTTAGTTGGAGTAATGATTTCCGTGACAGTATTAGCTGAGACCAAACTGATTAGTGAATCATACGCAAACGATCTTCGTGGATAATCATCCCTAACGCACGGACAGACGAGGAGGCGTCGTAACCGTCCGCGTTGATTTTTCAATCACTACCGATGCTGTTCCAAATGTCGGTCCTTAATGATGTATTCGAGAGTTGTGCTGTTCCACTGCATTTAGTTAACGGATCTTATCATGTGTTAGTCGCACATCGTCCTCCAAGCCAAAGTATATCCTCTTTCAATGAGGTGTTTCGATTTAGCAATGGGGATGGGATTACTGCAAAGGATTACGTTTCTTTGGGCGACTTTAATGTGGATCTGGAAGCCAGTCCGCTGTCTGATTGTGTAAAAAGATCCATGCACTAATCTCTATAACAACCAGTGTAACTGACCATTCCCAACCGTGATTGACCGCATCCGGTATTTTACTTTAGGCCCTTGTGAGACGAGAGCGTTTCATCAAGACGTTGCCGATCACGATCACGCATTTCTTCTGATCCCTCTCAGCCTATTTAGTAATTCTGATCTTTACATGTTGAATTGAGGTGTCACAAGCCTTTAAGTTTTGCAGTCATTCAAGCACGAGAAAATTTCGTTAGTTGTTGATTTCCAATCCAATACACAACTTACATGGTACATTTCAATTTTGCTCTTTCATGAACGAACTATTACAGATTTACGAAGCCGTGTGTCCCCTTAAAACGAAGAACATTTCAGTTAAGCGATAATGCAGTCTCTGATCAATGGATGGTCTCCTTCATTGAAGCTAGAGGAAACGTTTCTCTGTAACGCGCTTTACGGGTTGATGAATCTCAACAACTTGAACGTTAATAACGTACAGAAATATTTTGTACTATTCCATTACCATAGCGAAAGAACACAACTTCTTCAACAAGTTTCACGCTTGCGTTGGTGACGTCAGAAGAATATGGGCCCTAATTAGCAATACATTGACTCCTAACTCGACGATTGAGACGATGTTGAAGGTTAGAGCTGTTGGTGAGAATTAAATCAAATTTGATTCAGGTAACGTTCCTTCGTTATTTAACGTGAGGTTGAAACATTAAATACTCTTAATTGATGTTGACCCTCTTTCTTTTGTTGATCGCCTGCCCTGCTCGTTTGCATGCTTGCAATCTGATCCAAACAAAATAGTCCATCATTACGCTCTTCAAAACAAAAAACTGTAATTTTATTTATATTACTAGTTTCGTATTTAAACCCATCGCTTGTGTGATTGCTTCTTAAATATTCGATTATAATTGTCGCCGAAACACGACACTTTATCATCGGCATGCTACTGCTTTGTCAAAGTTGATTTTTCGTCGGTATTGTGGCATTTTTCGTCGGTATTGTGGCCTTACTTGTCCAATTGGTCATAATTTTCGATTTGCCGAAACTGGAGTTCACCATTGAGTCTTTACCAAATACTGGACTAAAATATGAAACTGCTTTAGACACTAGTCTGCCCACCTACATGAGGCGATGTAGTACAGATATTGCCGAGTAGGGAGTCACATTGGAATAGGTTCTAGATCTTTAGAAGCAGCGGCTAGCTAAATTTCTAAAATATCTTACGTGCGTCTCTGCCTCAACATTTTCTTTTGAGGAATAACCAAACAAAACTAGAAAATAACGTGGTAAATGTGTTTGACTCTTCAATGTTATTATTCCATCGAAATTCATTTGGAGTGAAGTTTCACGCTTTTTCCATAAACGCAAAGCAAATATTTATAAAATATGAATAGTTTTTAATTTGAGATGGCTGAGCCTGTGTTCCGGCTCATTGTCCAGAAGCGATCATTGTCAGCATACCGGCAACAAAAAAATGAAGGGTCGAACAATTGGCGATTCCATTTGTTATGCCCTACAAATGTTCCTGAACTCGGCAGAATGCCAGTAATCGCTCATATATATTATATGCCCAAGGTCGCCGTCAACGATCCCGAGGATGATATATGACTGGGAGTTAAAACCTTCCGTTTCAGGGAAGACGTCAATTCTGGTAGCGGCTTCTCGTTGGTTTGACGCCTCACTTTTGCTTTAGCGACTCAATGGGATTACCAGCTCGTTGCATAATTGAATAATCAATCCCATCTCTGGAAGTTTTATTTTTCAAAATATTTTTTTTCCGCGTTTGCTTCTGAGTTTGACCTATTTTTTTTTTCTTCCTGTGCTACATATATTGGCAGAAATGTTCCTCGTTTCCTTTGGGTCATACCAGAGTTTTTCCAGATTCTCATAGTTTATTCTTTTCATACATCAACAGTCGTTTAACTATTTATGATCTATGTCGGAATAATTCCGACCAAAGTTTATGTCTCGTTTTGCGTTGTGTCTTGGTTGACTGTGCAGTCATGACACTTCCACGGGAGACTTTGCAAAATCCTGGACTTCAGCAACATAAATTATTTAGATACCTAAATGAAATCCCCGACGTCTAGTCAAATATATGCAGCGCAGCAGTGCTGCACTGAGAGAAGCTGTGCTGCATAACCCGAAAGCTGTGACACTGTCCCGAGCAGCGGAGTTGCACTGTCAAACGGCAGTCACGTATTGCACTGCTGTACGGCCGAACTTCACCGTCGAAGAACGTACGGTGCTGCTCGACCGATAAACGATGCTGCACTGTCGTCCTGCGGTGCTGCACTGCCGAAGAGCGTTGCTGTACTGATGAAGCGCGGTGCTGCACTGACGAACAGCGGGACTGCATCACCGAAAAACGGTGTTGTACTGCCGAATTGTTGTGTTGCATAGCCAAAAAACAGTGCTCCAGTGTCGATCAGCGGTAAGGTACTGCCGAACAGCGGTGCAGACCTGCCGAACAGCGGTGCACACCTACTGAACAGCGGTGCAGACCAGCCGAGCAGCGGTGCAGACATGCCGAACAGCGGCGCAGACCTGCCAAACAGCTGTTTTGCTGGCCAGCGGTACTGATACAATCTCGCTAGCCGTAATTAAATGTCACCGCTATTGATTGGGAGGCAACGCCGTGTAGAGCGATAACGAGAGTCCTTGTCAACCAACAGCAGGTGGGCCTTTGAAAACGCGGCAGAACGCGCATGCCCTGACGCCTGCCTCGGGATGGTAAAGCCATTCAGACCATTCACAGCCCGCGCATGTCCTGATGCCTTCTGAAGGCTGGTGAAGCCCTACAGAACCTTTGCAGCCCGCGCATGTCCTGATGCCTTCTGAAGGCTGGTGAAGCCCTGCAGAACCTTTGCAGCCCGCGCATGTCCTGATGCCTTCTAAAGGCTGGTGAAGCCCTGCAGAACCTCTGCAGCCCGCGCATGTCTTGATGCCTTCTAAAGGCTGGTGAAGCCCTGCAGAACCTTTGCAGCCCGCGCATGTCCTGATGCCTTCTGAAGGCTGGTGAAGCCCTACAGAACCTCTGCAGCCCGCGCATGTCTTGATGCCTTCTAAAGGCTGGTGAAGCCATACAGAACCTTTGCAGCATGCGCATGTCCTGATGCCTTCTGAAGGCTGGTGAAGCCCTACAGAACCTTTGCAGCCCGAGCATGTCCTGATGCCTTCTAAAGGCTGGTGAAGCCCTGCAGAACCTCTGCAGCCCGCGCATGTCTTGATGCCTTCTAAAGGCTGGTGAAGCCATACAGAACCTTTGCAGCATGCGCATGTCCTGATGCCTTCTGAAGGCTGGTGAAGCCCTACAGAACCTTTGCAGCATGCGCATGTCCTGATGCCTTCTATAGGCTGGTGGAGCCCTACAGATCCTTTGCAGCCCGCGCATGTCCTGATGCCTTCTATAGGCTGGTGGAGCCCTACAGAACCTTTGCAGAACGCGCATGTCCTGATGCGATCCACGGGCCGACGAAAACATTTACAGCAATTGCAGCTCGCACATGGTGAACTTCCTTGTTTTTTTTTGCGGCTCACGCAAGCCATGGCGCCTACAACGTTTAGATAAATCCATTCAGAGTGTGTGTAGCCCACGCATGTCCTGACGCCTTCCATGGGCTAATAAAGCCTTCCAATGCTTCCACAGTTCAACCATGTCTTAACGCTTTCCACGGGCCAACGAAGCCCTTCATAGTCTTTGCAGCCCGAGCATGCGTTGACGTCATCCAGGGCTTGTAAAGCCCTTCAGATCTTCAGAAGCCCGCGCATGCCCTGACACCTTCCACGGGATCGTAGAGCCTTTCATGGCCTTGCACCAGGGAATTCCCAGACGCCCCTCACCTGTTAGTAAAGCCCATCTTATGCATTGTAGCCTGTGCATGCCCTTCTTGTTCCATGGCTGGTAATGCCCTTCAGGTCCATAGCAGCCTGCGAATGTTCTAAAGCCTTCCCCCGTGCTCTGACACCTTTCACAGACTGATAAAGCCCTTCAGAGCCTCTGCAACTCATGCATGTCTAGGCGTCTTCCACGGGCTAGTGGAGCCCTTCAGAGCCTCGACAGCCCACGCATACCATGACGTCTTCCACAGACTACTGAAGCCCTTCAAAGCCTCGACAGCCCACGCATACCATGACGTCTTCCACAGACTACTGAAGCCTTCAGAGCCTTGGCAGCCCACGCATACCATGACGTCTTCCACAGACTACTGAAGCCTTCAGAGCCTTGGCAGCCCACGCATACCATGACGTCTTCCACAGACTACTGAAGCCTTCAGAGCCTTGGCAGCCCACGCATACCATGACGTCTTCCACAGACTACTGAAGCCTTCAGAGCCTTGGCAGCCCACGCATACCATGACGTCTTCCACAGACTACTGAAGCCTTCAGAGCCTTGGCAGCCCACGCATACCATGACGTCTTCCACAGACTACTGAAGCCTTCAGAGCCTTGGCAGCCCACGCATACCATGACGTCTTCCACAGACTACTGAAGC
>SDVV010008436.1:0-17211 GCA_016164225.1 Gammarus roeselii | reverse complement strand
AAATGACTCGTGCAGTATTTTGCCCAGTCTAATGCTTCACATTCATTATATACGAGGTAAGATATTGAAAAGCAAAGGAAAAAATTGAAGCCTACGGACAATGCAGCCAGTATTTGACTATCTCCCCTAAGATTGTGAGGCTTCAGGTTACTGATTTTGATTAGTCTGCCTCATAATCATTATTTCATCGCATCGTTTAATTCTTTAATGATGTGAAATCAATTCATTGATAAACTTTACCAATTATACTCAAGTTATTTATGGATTCATCACCAAATCCTTTGAACTTATTATGACAATGCAGTCCAAAAACAGCCCTAGAGTATCTTTTTATTGGTATTCAGACCTGGAAGCTGCTTTCTGGCTTAATATTTCTGATCTGTTAGGAAGCAGAAGCAAACATTTAAGTACACGGCCATCCAGATGGCCATAAGATGACAGTATTGAAGTCGATGGGGGAAGAATGAGCGTTCGACTTCATTTCAGGGACTAGGATTACGTCATTCGATTGGGCGGTCGCCTTCCGGGTGATATTCCAAACTTGAATCAATACCTAACATATATTTTATGAATCGTTTTTAATTAGCCTCCTCTTAAATGCAGAACGTCGAGTGTTCATTGTGAATAATATGAGTAACAGTAACTTTGTCGATGTAGCGCATAAATGGTATTGCATATTTTAAGTCTAGTTCCATCGGAGCTTAACATTGTATTGAATAGTATCCATTGGTTTGCAAATAAAATATCTTGTTTTGATTCGGATTTGCAAAATAAACAAATATTCGGCCTCTCGTGAATGAGTTTTGCGAAGTCGTATTATTGGTGGTTTGATACGTCCTGTTGTTCAATATGGCCTGATCAAGTAGAATGGCCGGTATTAGCACATAAATTATTATCGACCTAATAAAAAAATATATATATACGAAACTAATACGTACATGACCATAAATTATTTCTGTAATATATGGACACACAGTGCACCGATCTCCTTAAAATATTATGGCGCTATTGATTAAGAAATCAATAGCCGCTTAATTTTATAATGACATCGGAATTTAAAGAAACGGATGCATAATAGTCCGTAACGTCATGTCATGATTAAAAACGGCGTCGATAAGTCCTAGATATCCACTCCGTCCAGACTGGATGAGAAAAGTAGCTAACAAACGACGCATTACCATCGATGGAACTTGAGAGTTGCTATGGGTTACAGCAGTGCACAACCTGGCGTTCAACTTGCAAAAATAACAATAAACTGATGGGGAACACAACGATACGTTGGAAGACAAATTGCAAGTTGGAAACAAATAGGAGAATGATATCATCGGTAAGTAAAACATATTAAGAAAAAGAGCGCTATGATTATTTTTATTTGCGACTCGTCCGAATTCTTAATTATTTCACAGTCCTATCAGCTGATGTATCTGTTGCGAACTAAATAAGCTAAGCTCATCTCTGTGACCGATTTCGTGAGCATGAAATTTCGTATAATCGATAACGGGAACCTGAAATATTTCATCATCAATTGCATACAACGTTTGAACTGCTACGTGTTCGAAACAGTTGAAGGAAACTGCTGCCTTCAATTGTTTTCGAAGCTATCGGTAATCAGGGAATAAAATCCAGTTCATTTGGAACATTGTGTCACCTTTTCCATTATATTCAGACAACTTCAGTAGAACAACAGTTAGTCCTTTATGATTACAGAACGGGGCGTTCGTGTTTGTGGTCAATCGAGGTCGTTGAAACAAACCGCAATTTGAAGTCAGTAGTACGAGCACGCGTTATTTAAATTTAATATAGAAAATTTGGAGCAGAAGGGGAGTTTTGGAAATTATCATCTGCCTGTGTTCATACTGAAGCTTTATAATCAGATGATGTTCGAATGTTGGTTTATGCATTGCTCTCTCCCACCACCTTTGGTTCGGTAATACTATGATTGAACTTTTTGTTATTTGAATGACTTGAATGATGAAGATCCATTATGAACCGTTCAAGTGTTAATAGTTAAATAAACTCGAAAACTTAGTCTGAACAGTCACATATTATTCATTTTAGTTTGCAATATTGAAGTTATTCGTTATGAACAATTGTCTATTCTGAACACAATTGTTTTTATTCTTAATCCATGCCCATTTTCCTTAATAAATTGTGATGCAGAAATAAGATAAGTCAAACAATCCTAACGACCAGTATAATAGCTCTAGTTTGATAAAGTTCTAGATCGTCGCGTGGACTATGCGAATGCATTTCTTGTCATTTATTTGACCTAAGCAGCATTGCTCACGGATGACAAATATGGACCTAGACTGCTTGGTCAGCGTTTGCTGGTGCACATTGGATTTCTATAACGAGCGGCCTGCTCGTATGCGGCCTGCTTGTAGCAATGTTCAGAGAGGCTGATCGATCAATAGTATACACTGTAGGTGGCACGTAATTAGACCCTGTAGGTGGGAGGTTTTTATTTTACGTCATCTCCTTGGCAGGCTACATTGTTTTTTCCGTTGATTAGTGGGTGGAAAGCATTAGTAATTTACGTAAAATCTTCATAAAAAATTACATGTCAAACCAGAACAAGCTTATGGGGCATAGGCTCATGAGAAGGGCTGCAGACACATGTTATCAGCTGGTATTTCCTAGTCAGGCGGCCAGCGTCTTCAAGGTGCTATTATACTTTATGTAGGTACAGACCTAAATACTTTTATGCGTTGAGCAAAATAAGAATATAACACAGAGGTTAGGCATTAGGTCGGGTGTGAAGAAACCTAAGGTGAGAACTACGCAGTATACACTGTTCGTTTAACACTGCACCCTCTATCGCTAATTGCTATTACGAACAAGAAAAAGTAATATTAATTAAGTCTAAGAATAATAGTCCGCAAAAGAACCTAAAGTATACAAGCGACAGACAAATAAGGGCGGCAGTCAAGCATCTGGGTATCTTGCCGAGCCAGGTAGTGTAGTCGTCCTTGCAGGTGTTGGCTGCTTGTTTTCTTTGATGTAGATCTGTAGAAGACGAACGACGTGGTTTTCTTGGGCTAACTGCGCAGGCAGAAGCTCTGCTTCCACTGGGGGCCGTCATCGAAGCTCAGGAAGGAGGAGGTGATCCCGTTCGCGAGAGTAGGAAGAGTACACCATAATTAATCGCTGAATAAATAAAATTGTTAGTTATGAACGTATCGTGAATTTGATTAGAGCCCAGTGCGTTCCTTGTTAAAATACTGAGTTGAAGTCTCAGTTGAGTTGCAGGGGAAGTTAATTCAAAGTTGCAAATGCAAATGCCATTTTAACAAGTGCCTAGGGGGGTTCGCAAACTTTAAGTTAATTCTTAAGGAAATCGAGGGAGGGCTGGATAAAGTTCTGGAACAGGGGCAGCTGGAGGAGGATACACCTGTCTATCCGTGTTAGTACCTGCATCAATATTGTACTGTTCATGAATAGCTGTCGAAGATATATGAGACCGATGTTTAAGTTGTTGTTTTGCTACATCTCGAATATGACTACCTTTGGCTCATAAGCTGTTTCGGAGTCCTCGTATTTCTTCTCTATTTGAGAACAGGATATTTTTAGTTCGTAGACTATCTCTGCTTCCGTGAAATTTACGTGACACAGTATTTAGATGTTTTTTTTCTGATATATCCATTTGATGAACATAAAAACAATGAATAGAGAATTAATGACGACAAATATAGTTAGTATAGTCTGGGCGTATATGGAGTAGGTTGCGATCTGTTCTAGCTGCAACCCATGATAATCGAAGTCAATGGTAAATGGGTCATCTAAGTTTACCTTATTAATAAGATCTCGGAGACTGGAGTGAACGATACTTGATCTGTTCACGTCAATGATAGGTAGAAAAGTGGGGTCAGAGAGAAAGTGGAAGGAGTTGTTAAGCTCCTGTAGTTCAATAGTTACCATCTGCTTGGCGGGCCAGAGTAAGTTATCAGTCTGAACCTCACAAGCTAAAGGAAGTTTGTGCAGTCTAAGGAGAGTATCTCTGGTCTGGTGTGATGGGCAGTCCAGTGTTACTCTTGTCGATTCTGAACAGTAGATTAGTCTATGCTGGTCCGTCTCTATCATAAATGTGTCTGTGATTCCGCATCTGTGGTAATTACATAATTGCAACATTGCAGTTTTGTTCTGTTGAAAAGCTTCCCACTCGCAGGTAGATTTCCGATCATTATATATGGGTTCTGCCTCCAACATCAGGTGATTCATTGTTAGGATGGAGTACGTGTTAGTTTTATCCGTAATAATATAAGTATTGTTGCTTCTGAGTATTACGTTTCGTAATTCAGGGATAACCAGAGACGATGAATCTATTTTTAGGGGATGATCTAATAGTGTGAACGCATCGTAAGACGTCGTATACGTCAGAGGTATGACCATCAAGAATTTATGATTTGATACTTTTTGTATCATCAAAATTTGAACGATATGTTCTAGTTGAAATCGAGATATTTCAAGCGGGAAGTCTAACGTTGGGAAAGACTTGCTACCTTCGATAATGATGTTATTCAGGGGTTTTAGGTAAATTAATTCAGGGTATACTATCGCTTCTTCGAGCAGAGATGCAGTTAGCTCGCTGGTTCTAAATGTAGTTCGGATGTCCGTTAAACTTGCTACTAGCTGATCTAAATTTCACTGTATTGCTTGGTGTGAAAGTCTGCTAATTCTAGGGTCTCTGATAGTTTGTTAAGGACTTTCTTTACTGTTTCAAAGGAATCAGTGACGTTTTGGGACAACATGTCTAGTCTCTCGTTAGTCAATTTAAAGAGTTTGTTATTGTTTTCAATATTGCGGTATAGGGCGTCGATGTCGCCTTGATTACTGGTATCGAAAATCTTTGAAAATAAGTAGCTTCCTAGAAATCCTAATCCCAATCCAATTGCTATCGGACTGCGGGGCTGTCTGTGTCTGCCTGGAAGTAAGGGCCTTATTTCAGACAGGTGGTTTATCAAGGATGGAGTACTAATTGAATTAGTAACATTTAGAGTAATATTTAGTCCATGAATGGGGGCGTCCGATTGATTAGTGAGACTCGTATTATCTGTACGTTGAGTCACTCCTGCTTTTTTCAACATAGTCCAGATTATTGTAGCTTGGTCACGGAAGGCTTAAAATTTAGTTCATAGTTCTGAGCCGCGACCATCACAAAGTAATAAGTCAAACATAGAATGGAGGGTGCTCAGGTATTCTGTTTCTAGTTTCAAGAACACATAGCCGTATCGGTTAAGTTGATTTCGGGTTCCCCCAACTAACTTAGTGTTTGCGAGTACCTTAGCTGCTTGCGAGGCAGCGTCCAAATCGGACGAGTACTTAAAACCGAGGTTTACTCGGGATAAAAGGAACGCACCTGGAATGTGGGCATATCCAGGCCATGGAATGATAGTGACTGGCGTGCTCGCTGTTGATGATATGGAGAAGTTCTTCCGGAATACAGGACCTGCTTGCGTCATCACAACAAACAGCATGACTTTCAGGAGTGGATTGGCTATTCCAAGTATTTATTGGGTCTGTAACATATATATTAGCGGGTTAATACCTTACATGATTGATGAAAAAGTGGTCATTCTAAGTAACATCGAATGGCACTGCTTATTTACTTTTCTATATGAGTATTAATAAGAACACGGTTGTCAGTTAATTAATTATTCCGAACAGAACAATAGGAATGTTACTTAAAATATACAAAGAACAATGAAGTAAAGTATACGAAGAGAAAGGTGTTGCTGTGGCAGCGATGAAGTGCAGGGGCGATGCCTGGCAGCGTGGGTTGTGATGCTGCCGCGTTGACCTTGTCCATGGTAGGTGTGCAGGCGGGCAGGCTGCGTAGTGGAGTTGCAAGCGTGCAGGCTGCTTTGACCTTGTACTTTTCTGGTGGGGTCAGCTGGGCACTATTTGAGCTTGCATGCCCTCGCTGGCTGGGTGCGTGCGGGAACCTGTTTGGGTGGAGAAGGGATCGTAACGGTCTGTGGTCGGGTCAGAAGAGGTGACGCGGAACTTGTTTGTTGCCGTATGATTATATAGTCGGGGTGGACTACATATATTTTATTCGTGGCAATTTCTTGGAGTTCCCACGCTTTTCCTTTGCTTTTGATCATTTGAAAGGGTCCACTGACCGGCAAGTCTAACTTTTGTTTAGAGATCTGTCGAAGGGTAGCGTAGACTCGATCTCCCACGGCAATTGGTTTTATTTTTCTCCCAACATTGGTGTATGCAGTGTAGGATGTTTGGGCGGTGAGTAGAGTATCTCTACAGTAAGTTCGCACCGTTTGCAGTCGTCTCAGATGTTGATGTAACTCATCTTCACTATACTGTAGTTTGGGGGGCGTGAATGTTGTGGTTGCTGAGTCGTGGAGCTTCTCGTATGCAACTATTGTAGGTTTTATTAATTGTTACCTGTATTGCGGGCAATAATTTATCCCAGTTGTTAATGGCTAGTTGGTTGGTGTAGATTTTCAGCAGTTTGTTTACTTCCCGGTTGATTCGTTCTGAGAGTCCATGTGACGCTGGGTGATGGAGCTATTTCCACTTTTTTCGTGTTGGAGTATTTCAGAAAGGTAATTAGTTTATCAGAAATGTACTCTGGGGCATTGTCCGTAATCAAAACACTGCTTGTTCCATAATTGGAATTGACTTGTCGTAGAGCTTCTATTATAGAATTAGTATCTTTGTGTTTTAAAGGAAAAAGGATTGTGTATCTGGTTGTGTTATCTCTGAACGCCAGGATGTACTGGTTTCCATCTTTTGTTATTTTCAGCGGACCAAGGATGTCAGACGATATGGTGTGAAAAGGTCTGATGGGTACTGGATATTTCTCTATGGGAACTGGTTTGGGTACCTACTTTGATTGGATGCACAACTCACAATCATCACAGAGTTGTGTTATCAGGTGTCGCTCATGCGAGTTGTAGAAGTTTCTGACAAATATTTTTTAGTGTTCGTTCGGGTCCTTTGTGAACGGCAGTTGTGTCGGTGTGGACTAATTTGAACTTTTGAGGCAGTAAACTGTTGGGAAGGTACGGTACGAGGAATTCATCACTCAGGGTTCCTCTTTTTAATTTTTTGTACTATGTAGAGTACGACGTTGATTATCTTACTGTTCAACAAGATATAAGTAGAAATAGTTTTTGTCGTGTCTGGGTTACTTGAATAGGTACAATCGTTTCTTAGTAGTCCAAATAGTTGTCGACACGAAGAATCTTTTCGTTGCGCGTTTCGTAGTTCCCTTTCGGTCCACGAACTTTCTCTAGAACGTAGTCATGCAGAGCTGCGTTGCAGCTCTCGTTTCGTTCAAGGAGATCCTCGTGGAGCTTTGTTGTTAAAGTGTTAGTGCTGCTAGAGTCAGCTGGTAGTCTTGATAGGGTATCTGTAAAGATGTTGCTTTTTCCTTCCAGATAATGGAAGTTAATGGCGTATTCCTGAATCAACAGGCCCCATCGTTGCAAACAGTCATCCTTCGTGGGCTTCCTCAGAGCACCTAACAACGGTTTATGGTCGGTATACACGTGGATGGGGAACAGTAGGATAATATGCCTGAGCTGTTCGAGGGCATATACGAGGGCTAGGGCCTCTTTTTTCGTCGTCGAATAGTTTTTCCGCGCGCTATTTAAGGTTTTAGATATGTATGCTACGGGGTATAGTTGTCCTTCGTGCTTTTGCATTAGTACTGCGCATATACCTGAATTAGAGGCGTCCGTGTAGAGATGAAACGGTAAGTCGTAATTAGGGAACCTTACTATCGGAGCTTGAGATAATTTCTCTTTGAGTGTTTCGACCGCCGTTGTCTGCGCCGAAGTCCATAGGAACTTAGTATCTGTTCGTAGTAGCTCGTAAAGCGGTTCAGCGATCTCTGCGAATTTGGGTACGAACAGACGGAAATAATTTACGACCCCAAGAAAAGACTGGGTTTGTTTTTTTGCTTGTCGGCATGGGCATCGCCTTAATGGCTCCTACTCGTTCCTTGGTCTTGGTCATGCCTTCTTTGGTCATTTGATAACCGAGGAATTTTACCTCTTTGGCAAAGAAGTGATATTTTTGAATTTTTAGTTTGATTCCTGCTTCGCTCAGTTTTTGTAAGACGCTCTCAATCGTTTCCAAATGCTGCTTAGCCGTTTTACTGAATAAGATGATGTCGTCCATGTACGCAAGACATTGTGGACCTAGAGTGTCGTAGAGTACTTCATTAATTACACGGGCAAAAAATCCGGGTGCACTCTGGAGACCAAACGGTACTCGATTCCATTCGTATTTGCTGCTTCCTTCAGTGAAAGCCGTTTTTTCGCGATCGTCTGGGTGAATCTCGCACTGTTGATAAGCGCTGGCGAGATCTAGCGTGCTCATGTAAGTAGCTTGACTCAAGGAATTTAGTATGTCCGAGACTCTCGGAAGAACGAACGAAATTGGCTGTAAAACTTCGTTCAGTTCTCTGTAGTCAATAAACAGGCGAATGTCACTGTCCCCGCGTTTGACTATGGTTAATGGGCTGTTATGGGAAGACTTTGAATGCGAGATAGTTCCTTCATCCAGCATGGTTTTAATTACTTGGTCTAATTTACCTTGAAATGCGTATGGTATTTGGTACGGTGCTTTGTTCACCACGATATTTTCCTATAGAGTTAGTTTCTACTGGTCTCCCGTGTATTTTCCTAGAGGTTCACCAGGGAGCCAACATGAGTTTCTGTGACGGTTCAGTATTTCCAGCAGGGCTGGTGTCTCGTTGGAGTCACCGCAGCTGATGTCCTCTTGCGTTAACGTTTTATTGCAATCGTTCTCGGGTAAGTGGGGTTCTACCGACTGTGCTACAAGTAAAGTTTCGGGTGTCACGTATTCAGCGTTACACAGATTCGTGCCCTTTTTTAGAAGCACTGGTTTGTCGCTCATATTTGTGAAGTTAACCTTTACACTTTTGTTCTCAACCAGTGTTAGTACACCAGCTATTGCTATCGCGTTGTTGAGTTGCGTGTGGTGGAGTATCAGTTCTCGTCCGTTAATGACTTGTTTATTCACTTGGACTGTAGCCAACATCATAGTGTTGCTCGGTATTGTTACATCGTTACGTAAATGTACACTTAATCTTGTCTGTGACTGATCTGGAGTCTTACAGTTAGGGGTTGTTCGCGCCGGCGAAACCTGTTTGATCAGAACTGGCTCGTCAATCGATGTACCTTCCACTACTGTGTTCGTTACCTCACTGCAGTCGGGTGAACTTTCACTCTCAGTCGCGGCGCAAGCAATCTTCGCGGGAGAGCCATATCTGATTACATCATCCTTTGAAGTAAATCGGGTTCCTTGTATTGCGGCCGATCCCCTTGTCGAGTTATCGTTGATGAGAGAAAAACGTAGTCGCTGACTATGGAAGTCTATGACCGCATACCTTAGAATATTCATGCCAATCAGCAGGTCATGTTTTATACGGTCAGTCTTTTTAAATATTAGAACACGGGTGTTGAAGCAGCCCGCAGGTGTCTCTACCTGAGCTGTTGCTTGTCCTAGAATATGGATTTGACTTCCATTCGCATCGAATACTTGGCCTCTATAGGGTTCCAAGCCGTAGACCTCAGTTCTGAGAGCTGAGTCAGCTACGAGCGTCGTAGTTGCTCCTGTATCTATGTATGCTTTCAGTTCTCGACCATTAATCTCGACGTTTAAATACGGGACATTCATTTCATTCACATGTCATTCCCTAGACTGTGGAGTCCCTAGTCAGTATTGGTTAAGCTCCTCATTCCCATCATAAATATTCGAGTCCCAGTTTCCATCCTCGACGTCATGTCTTGCATGTTCGTCGTGGGCTCATCGGCCGATGCTATGCGTTGATGGGTCTGTGGATCTTTTCGTGGCGGACCGCGAGCATTGCGCATACATTCGTTGGTGTTATGAGAGTCTCTGATTTTACATTGGTCACAGTATTTGCCCTTGGCTCGAGCTACCCGGGTTTTACATTGCTTAGCAGTGTGGCCAAATTTGCGACAGAATGCACATGAGTTACATTCCCGTTTTACATGACCGGGTTTCCCACAGTTGTAACACGTTATAGGCGACCGATTGTTATTAACTGCGCTAGGTGTCGTCCTCTGTTCAGACGAAGAAGGGGGCAGACGCGTTGAGTTAACCGAGGGTGTTTGTTGCCGGGCCTGCCAAATGACTTCGTCCGTTTTGTCTTGCTTTTAAGTCGCCGTGAGCAGCTTGTACTGTTCTACGGTCTAAACTGTTTCAGACATGAATCTCGTTGACGAGTTTCCTGGACCGTAATTGGACAGTTTATCGTACACTTTGTTCTCCGTTTGAGAAGCTACAAAAAGATGCATTAAGAAATTCTGTACAGCGTTTAACGAAGAACTTGGCGTAGCGGTTGGTATCGGAACTGAAGCGGTGGTAGAAGAACTAGTATACGGTACAGGCGGTATAGTACTGGCTAGTAAAGTTGTCTCGCTGAAGTCTCCCTTAGTAAGAGCTTCATTTTTGAGGTACGCTACTGCCACGGCACGCGACGCATTTTCTAAAGAGGTCATACCGCAGAAAATATTGTCTGGCGTAAGTTTCGTTCCTAGTAAAGCTCGTGCGGCGTGTCTAAACTCAGTTACTTTGAACGAGGGATACATATTCAAAAATTCCGCCTTAATTTCATTAAACGTGACGTGTCTGCCCGCATAACAAATGAGTAATTTTATCTCGTCACCCTTTTTCTTATATGTGAGGCTAAACAGGAATTGTAGTTTTTTGTCGTCCGCGACGACACTGTTCTGTACGAAATGATTTTCCACGGTTCGCATGAACGTCCTCGCATCAATATCTGGTTTGAAATGTGGTTCACCTACCTAAGGATTTAATGCGAATTTTGGTAAATCCTGCATGACTGTGATTTGATTGATCGCCATTTTATAGTTCAGGGGTTACTGACTGTAATATAAAGTTACTTTCTAGCTTCACTTTTTTTTAATTTCACACACTTCACTGGCTGGATATTTCACACTTCACCGGATATGTAGGTTACGGTTTAACGTGCATGTATACTCAAGGTTTCTGGAGTTCGACGAGTAGTTCGTTGCTTGCCCCTTCTGCGTAGTCGGACGTGATGCTCTCATTTCAACCGGTTTGTAGTCGGATGCGATGTTCTCCTCTCCTCTCAGCCGGTGTCTTGTCGTTTTCACCTTTTCGAAGCGTTGGTTATTGTATTTAATCTGACTAAATGAATCTCATCCTAGTCGCCATGTATAATACTTATTGACTTCTATTCTGAAGAGAAGAAATACTCGCTGAGGTTTTTACAGCATTTATTCATCCAGGATAGTATCTAACTGAAGTAAATAATTTCAGGGTTCTTTTCGCAAGCTAATACAATTTAACTTGTTATACCAGTAGTCAGTAGAGGGGGACAAGACCGGAGAGGACGAGGGAGCAACTAGTTGTATATTCTTATGAGTATATTCTATGCACGGGGACGTTGAGATACCCTCACGGATTGGTTTCTCAAGTCATGTCTGAAGGGGTTAGTAACAAGCAGAGCTTATATACTGGGGAATAGGTCAGAACGCCACGGGGAGCATTGGGAAGCCCACGGTGGGGACACGGAAGGGACCGTACTCTTGCGGTCCGGGGCAGCGAACATGTGGCTGGCTCTCGACCAGGAAATCTACTTCAAGGGCATTGGAACTCTTATCCTGGTTAGACACTCATCTATATCAGCAGGTATGCGCCAGTGCGCGCAATATACTTGATACTTTAACACCGGAGTTGATAGTTGGATTGCATGAGAAGGGCTGCAGACACATGTTAGCAGCTGGTATTTCCTAGTTAGGCGGTCCGCGTCTTCAAGGTGCTATTATACTTTATGGAGCTACAGACCTAAATACTTTTATGCGTTGAGCAAATTAAGAATATAACACAGAGGCTAGGCATTAGGTCGGGTGTGAAGAAACCTAAGGTGAGAACTACGAAGTATACACTGTTCGTTTAACATAACCTAACGATGAATGAAAATGACTGATCTGTAATGGGCTGTGTGCTAGTGCAGTTGGCTGGGGTGTTCTAAAAACCGCGTGGGCAAGTCTCCATACATTGATTATTCTTTTTGATCATTCTAACAATGGCCATTACTGACAAAACGGTATACAAGACACTTGGATTTCTTATGTTCTTTGCACTTCTGTCATCGGTTAAAATTCAATACTTTCTCATCGTATAGGGAATGAAATAAATGATTTATGATAAGAAGTCAGGGATTGATTGTCATTAGTGAAAACATTGCGTCGTTACCTCAGATGCAGCATGTATGAATATGCAATTTTTTTTTTCGAAACATCATCTTGTTTGTTCAGTCACTATTATGGGTTTTCCTCTACGTTTCACAATTGTCATACGACTTTTTCAGAGTTTTGTCACCGTATTTGATCAATTGTAACGAATTGGGAAGATTTGATATGAGCAAACTAATATTTTCAATATATTCTAATGTGGTGGCATAATCGACGGTTGGATTACTTCAATATCACACATACATTAAATGATCATAAATGATGTCAAGTGTAATGTGTTCATTCTGCGTTTTATGACTATAGAAATTATTCTGATAAGATGCCCCAATAAAACATTTCATCCCATCGTGAATTGTTTTAAACTAAAAATTTAAACACGCTAATTTCCACCTCTTTTCGGTCGTACGTTTTCACGGCCCAAGTTTACCATCACGTCAGCTCTCAGGAAAAAGAGTACTTTCTCAACTACAGCTCACCAACTGCAGCTTATTAACTGTAGTTCATCAACTACAGCTCACCAACTGCAGCTCATTAACAGTAGTTCATCAATTACAGCTCACCAACTGCAGCTCATTATATGTAGTTCATCAACTACAGCTAACCAACTGCAGCTCATTAACTGTAGTTCATCAACTACCGGTCACTAACTCCAGCTCATTAACTGTAGTTCATCAACTACAGCTCACCAACTGCAGCTCATTAACTGTAGCTTATCAACTACAGCTCACCAACTGCAGCTCATTAATTGCAGCTCATTACTATGATAATAGCAGAATGCGCGGACTTAACTTGCTTCAGGAGCTGGTGGTCGAAGGCAAGTCATGACAAAACTCAAAGACCTAGCGGTGCACTCATACACTGACGGAGACAGATAATAGTTCAGATGAAATGAAAAACATTGACATTACCTATTCGCGATGCACATAAGAGTTGTGGACCACCGCGACAAATATTGGTCAAAGTTGTAGCAGATATACGTTAACAAATCCCCTAAGCTTTGATGATAATTCGTATACGGTACGTTTCTCGTCAACTCACCATTTTACAGATATTTTGGTAGCACAATGAAGGACCCATTCCAACAAGGCTCCAATTATAATCTGATACTATTTTAGTGATCATTCATGGATGAGAAGCGACATCATAAGCGTGAACACTTTGTCACTGTTCATAAGGGAGCCCAACATTCGCGCTAAAATTATTCCCGCACACGCGCACTATCGCCACTTCACTTCACCTCACTGTCATGGCCGGACACTGTCATTACCGCTAAAAATCTTCCATCCCACGTGTTTCTACCTAACGATAATTCAGCCCACACCCATTTTCCACCACTTCAAAATCTGCCACTGTCATATCTGCCACTGTCATTTCACCGAAACAGGCGTACCAACCTAACAGTTATCACTTTAATGAAACTTCAATAAAAAATTAATAGAAAACGGCATTACGCACCCTAAAAAAATACGTATGTTTGCCCCGCGGGTTAGATATACGTACCTTTGCCCCGCGGGTTAGAAACACGTACCCTAGGTTAGGTTAGGTTGGGCAGGAAAAGTTTCATTAAAGTGATAACCGGTAAAATGGTACGACTGGTGGCTGATTCTGACGTGAAGTGAAACAAATTTTCGCCAGAATGTCACTGGCAGATATGACAGTGGCTGGTGTGACTGAGCAACGCTATGGATGTTCGCTGTTAAAAAATGGTACCGTAGGTAGGTAGTCGGAACAACTTGGGGCTGATAAGGCAGTTGGCGGAGATGATAGGGGTTGATCTGACGTTAGCTATAAAAGAATTTAGCGCCAGGGATAGCGACCCGTTCATAATACCGGCGGAAATAATGATCAGCTTCGTCGGTCACAGTCAAAAGAGTATTCGTGATAACGACGGCAATAATGACCGGCTTCGTCGGTCACAGCCAAAAGGGTGTTCGTAATACCGACGAAAATAATGACCGGTTTCGTCGGTCACAGCCAAACAGGTAATCTGGCGCGAGTGCCAGCAATTGCAGTGTCGACTTCACGAACAGCGCCCGCGAGCAAACATCGATTACCTTTATTGGATCGTCCCATCAATATCAACGAGTTTAACCGGGTTTCTCGTACTCTGGAACGAAATATAGATTGGAAAAGTAGAAGAAATAGTTGGACCAAATTCCAACATGCGCGGCCCGCTAACTATCTGAGGAACCCGCACATCAGCGACATCAACTCTGAATGGTAGTGGCTTGTTAAAATAAGATTATCGACATCGCTTGAATTACATTACCCTCGAATTGTTAATTGATCTTTCACTAGGATGAAATAGTAATTGGAGGAAGCGCAATTGTGTGTGTGTGTGTGTGGGTGTGATGGTAACGTGAACGAATAAATATCGTGATTGGATATTGCTGACTCTGTATTTTAAGTTATTCCAGCTATTCCTAATTCACGGAATCGATGTTCGGTATGTAACATTTAAAAATAAGACTGATGATATATGTGTAATGCAGTGCACATGTATGAACTGCAAATAACTTCCAATTCAATACTCATACTATTCTCAATTTTATACTCATCAATATCTGGAAACTGGTGGATCAATATTACTTCCTAATTGACAAATGCGAAATAAAAATAATCTTCAGAAATCATGATCAAGATCTATTGGAATCAGTTAAAAAATTGTCGGATGTACACAATCATTAGAGAAAAAATGTTAACAACCTTGAAATACCCCATCACAATAGATCATAAACGTATTTTAGTTTGCATATCAACTTTGTTAGAAATTTGAAATCGCTACCCTTGGCTATTTCGATAAAACTTCTTCCTGCAGATTCGAGAATTCGGAAATTATACATTCATCTTTCCCGCTCAATATAGTAATGCTTTTACATTGTAGTTTATACAGTGTCTCTCAGCAACATCCGAACGTGTAACTTTGTGGCATGAGTAGTTTACGTGACCTATGCTAAATAGGTGTTTAAAAAAAGCCAAATGTTCATTATTCTATAATGTGAATTAGTTTCTGAAATCGACATTTCCCTGTGCTATTTCAGTTGGTGTCTAGACCTAATAAATTAGGATACCTTTTATTCCAGGTATTTAAGGCTTAGACAGAAATGAAAGGCTTTACACGTACTGATATTGCGAAGAAAATTGATTAATACCTCATTGAGGGCCTCCAGTTTTCGCGCGTATAACGTCAAACTATAAAATGAAATCACGACATGTATACTGAACAATCTCGTTGCAAAATAATCATTTATTTGCTGCGTTCCTTCTCGTTTGAATAAGTCGATTATATAATATCGATTTTGTATTGGTACATAAATATATACATGACACTAGCGTTATTCGATCAATTCTACGAGGAACTTGAGCGTTAACGATATTCCTACCGCGGTATCTATCAAAACCTATTTCCGATACTTACACCAATGTGGATACCGTCCATCTCTACACCTTTAGAGTTTGGGCTGAAGTTTCGAACAATTGCAGGAAGATGACCTGAAATTTCAAACTTCAGCTACAGTCGATGCGTCTCATCTCGTGTTTCTTAATAGTTTGAGTACAATTTTATTCAAATTATCTGCTATTTTTTGATCAACGATTGATCCAAAACAAACGTGGAAAATAATGTACATATTTGGAATTGTTCCATATACAAACATATGTATTCACGTGCAATAAAAAAAACATGAGAAGAACCTTAGAATCAGTTGACCAAAATCCAAACCTGACATAAAATGAAATTAACTCGAACTTTGAACTTTTAATGACAGAAAGTTACAAATTCTACCGTTTAAGCAACATCACGCCACCATCATATGAATACTCTGACGTCATCAGGGACATTCCCGATTGTCCTATTTCCTCAGTGAAGCTTCATATGACGCCGTAAAGTCGTGGTCTGCGATGGTCGTGATAATGTCATTTACACTTTGCCGTGGATGTTATGGTCTGTATACGGTCGCGTGACCTTAGCCACTGTATCATCGATACCGGTGTTTAGAGACTGGATCAGCTGTCTCTGTTGCAAAACCAGATATTCAACGAAACTGGTTCAGAGACCCTCAGCTGTTTGTTTTGCCTAGACAGATTTTCAACTCAACTTGTTCAGAGACCCTCAGCTGTCTGAGTAGCAGAGCCAGATATCTAGCTCAACTTATTCAGAGACAAACAGCTGTTTGTGTTGCAAAGCCAGAAGTTCAACGCAACTTATTCTGAGACCCACAGCTGTCTGTGTTGCATAAGCAAAATTTACCTGAACTTATTCAGAGGCACTCATTTGTCAGTGTGGCAAAACCAGTTGTTCAACGAAACTTCTTGTTCGAAAGTCAGCTGGACGAGTTTGAAGGCGCGAATAATATGTCTTGTTGAGAGATCGGCGCAATGCGAACGGATGGAATTTAATAAAACTTGGAAAGGCTTACGATTTCAATACTCATGGTGTTACAGGCTGTGGTCGAATTAACATTAAATACCATTAAACACAGCAGGTCACTGATCAACGTATAGGTCAAATGGGAGGGGCGTCCCCGAGGTGGTTGGTCGTACGTTTCAACAATATTGGTTGCACAGATAGAGCATTTTAATTTCTTCAGCAAAATGTACCATAGTTATCATTTTATCTTGACACTGTCAAACTAGCAGCGCATGAGTGTTAATGAGAAGGGAATTAAGTTATGGTTGCAAGAAATATTTTTCTAAATCACTTATCCAAATACATGATTAAAATTTTCAAGCCCGAATATCTGAACAGAGTACCATTACAAATATCCCGTCGCAACTTAATACTTCATATAATGGTTCCGCTAACTTCGGAAAGGTTGAAACATGAAATCCTTGCCAATGAAACTTGTCCCATTTCGATGACTGAAAGAGACGTCTGTTTCAGGGTGAGCTTCTTGAGGTGACCGTGAGTTCAGGAGCGTAATTCACGAATGTGACATATGTTCGTACACAC